>CAWUFW010019023.1:0-200920 GCA_963921515.1 Calotriton arnoldi | reverse complement strand
GGCACAACAGATGTGCAGGGGTGGAAGCCACAGATATGAAATTGCCAATGTAAGTAGGAAACCCATTGCCAAATACTGAACACATGACACCCTCAGATGCTGCTATTGATGACATGGATACACCACATGATAGGACACATTCCCCCTGGACCACATGGGTTCCTGCACAGTAACACTTCATAATCATGAGACCAGATATCACCATCACTGCAGCAAGGGCATGGTTAGCTGCACCAACAACATGTACATCTGAAGCATGAGCACTAGAGAAAAGAAAGTTGCTTTATTCAGCATATGTGTTGAGGCCAAACGAAGTCCTGAAAAAGAGCAAAGGCCAATGGCCAGTCCATTGTCAAAGTTCAAACAGGGTGACACTGGCAGATGTCACCCTACGCATGCCTGCACAATACCAGGGACAATCCACTAGGAGGGGCAACCGGGGGGCAGGCCAGGCACCGCAGGGACAGGATCAGGGCTCACCAGGGGAGTCAGGGAAGGGGTGGTGGGTGCAGGAGAGCCACTGACAACTGCAGTGGAGGTGTCTGACATGGTGTGTGCCGGCACAACTGGGGGGCATGACACAGATGTCGTGGGTGCCGGCACAACTGCAGTGGACCCTGCAGATGGGGTGGACAGGTCCGCCACTGCAGTGCCCAAGTCAGACAGGGCGGTAGTGGACTCCACTGCAGTGCCTACCTCCAGGGGAGGAGAATGGGGAACAGGCAAGGTGGGTTGGACAGAGGGGGGACACCCTCACCACATCAGTGGCACAGACAAGCGCAGCGGGGGTGTGGTGCTGGGAGAGCAAGTGGCAGGGGGAGAAGGCCGGAGCATCTTGGGGATGGTATATCTGTGGGTGGGGGAACCTGGGGCAGGGTGTGGTGGGGGCACCTGTGCAGTGGGGGCCTGAGGGATGGAGGACGGAGACCTTGTGCCTGAGCTGCAGGGTGGTGGCGGGGTCTTGCTCTTAGCACTCCGGGGGACTTGCGGGTGGGGGCCTCAGTCCGTCTGCGCCTGGGGGAGGGTGTCCGGGGGCGAGGGGCACTCTGCTCCGTGTGGTGGGCTTCCTCTTCCCCCGGGATGCTGGAGCAGCTTCATCGGTGGGGAAGAGGCCGAGGTCACAGAGGAAGAGCTGCTGTGACTTTGGGGTTGCAGGTGAGGCAAGGGAGGGTGCTTTGGAGGGAGAGGGAACTGAGGACTGCGCAGTGCATGTGGATGCGTGTGTGTGTTCCAGGGCCCCATCCCCTGTGAGTCTGGCTTCAGTCCCCTGAATGTGCGTGCGTGTGCGTTTTGTCATTGGCGTGTGTGTCAGTGTGCTGGATGTGTGTGTGCTGGTGTGTGCCTGTGCCAGTGTGTGTGTGCCTGGGATGGGTAAGGTGCTGGGGAGTGTGGATGGAGCAGAGGCAGGAGGGGTGAGGGACCGTTTGAGGAGGGACACTGCTGCCGTCAGGGAGGAGTCCATGGACCTATTGCCCCTCTGTAGGTCAGACATGCCCGATGAGATGCCCTCCATGAACGACACCAGCTGAGTCAACAGCGCGGTGTGCGCATGGAGGACACTCAGCATGGCTGTCTGCCCTACATGGAGCTGGCGAAGGAGGTACACAGACTCCTCACTCAGGGCAGCAGGGGACACAGGGGCAGGGGGTGCGGTGCCTGGCCCAAAGGAGACACGCTCCCGGACATGGGAGCCTCCACGGACCTGGGGAATGGGAGCCGATGGGAGGGCGGTGGTGGTGCTGGTGGTGGCGGGGACAGCAACACTAGCTGGGGTGTGGTGGCTGCTGACACCCGCCTCCACAAGGGAGTCATCCTCCGAGTTGCTCTGGTCCTCAGCTGAGGTGGATGCTGCTGAGGACTCCTCGGTGTGGCTCCCCTCGCCCTCCGTGCCACTGGGTCCCTCCGACCACTCTCGGCTGCTGACCCAGTCTGGCTCTCCGGCTCCTCCTGGTCCGTGGAGCTGTCCCCTTCCGTGGCCGTGGATGTATCTGCAAACAATGGGGAAACAGACAGACATCAGTCACCTGCACCAAACGCACACACCACTGTGAGCACAGCACATTACAGAGCAAGCCCTGGCATCATTAGTTGTACATTGCTAAAAGTGCCCTAATTGAACAGGAGAAGTCAATTGTCAGTCTGATGCCAAGCATGGCACTCACATCCCACATGGCCTTGCACCCATCTGTCTGGTGTCTGTTGGATTGCAACACCCCAGTGTTGACACATGCACCAAGTACACAGTAGTTGGACAGTGCAGAGGACACGGTGTGGACACATCACAGCTCTTGCCACTGAGTCAGTACAGGTTTACGGATGTAAGGGATGCCCAGAGTCAAATAGGAAATGCATGTGATGCATTCCAGCGACAGACACCATGATGCACCCATGTCCTGATAGCCAGCGCCACTATGGTGTGCATGTAGCACATGTCACTCCCCTGCAGGATCACCAATCAGTAGACACATGCCATGGCGGAGGCATGACTGCAAAGTCATACATCACTGTCTCAGTGATGTATGACTTTGCAGCCAGACAACAACACTCTGCACTGTGTCACAATAGTAGGTCATGGGGAATGCAAGTCCTGGAGCTGCACAAGTGCACATGTACATCCCCCCCACAACACATCCTCTTAACCCTCATCTGTCCAGGTCATACCTATTGGACATATGGGAGACCTGTGACACTACCCTCTGAACCTGAGCCCCTCACACTCTGCTGTGCATGGGGAACAGCTGCCTGAACTTCACATTTACATGCCCCAGTCTGCATGGGCAGCTGATCAGACACCTATGTGTCACACAAGTATCGTCTCCTATGGTCACATCTCCAGTGGCATGCTGAGCCCCTACCAAGAAACTCCACAGCAGTCCTGGCGACTAATCCACAGCACACTGACACAGAGGCAGACACCTGAGGGGTCAAAACACTGTGCACAATGTGTCCTCTGATACACGGGAGTGGGAGTACAGAGTGTATTGTATGGCCTGGAGTAGGCATGACTGTCCAGCCCCACATGAATGAGGGATGAGCCCTGGACTGTAGGCAGCTGGCTAAGTATGTGTGACACACGTCATATACATACTCCTGGGGCCCAAACATTGTTCCCACCCGCAGCATGGGTGTGTGCCAGGTACCCCAGCCACATGTGGTGGATCAGCTCAGCAATTGGACCACAGATCAAAGTAACACGCTGAATACATGTCAGAATACAGGCATTGTGTAAGCAATGGACCCACCCATGATGCCCACCACAGAGTCAGGGAAACAGATGCTGTCTCCCACCTTGAGTCAAGCAAACTGCAAGGACACAGTCCTAAGTGACAGAATTCCCTGCATGTAAGGGCCACACCTGGGTATCAGATGAGGAGTGGGCAGTGCACAATAGAGGGACATGGCTCCTGGACAACATGACTGCTGTACTGTGGCAGTTCAACCTGGCCCGAGGAGGGCACATAACATGTTAGACAGAGTACACAGTGCAGTCTTTGACTCACCCCTCCTTGCTGCTCTCTGGCCTTCAGCTGCCCATCCAGGTCTGGAAAGACCACCGCCAGGATCCTGAGCATGTGGGGGGTCAGGGTCCGTGTTCCGCCCTCCTGCGAGGAGGCGACAGCTTCAGCTGGACCCGTGCAATCCTCCGGGTCCAGCCCCGAAGGTCCTGCCACCTCTTTTGGCAGTTGCGGATCCGGCGCTTGTAGACCCCCACGGACCGGACAGCCCGGACGATGTCCTTCCATATCTCATGCTTCCGATGGGCAGAAGCCTGTCAGGATGACAAAGTGATAAGGCCATTACTACACATGCAACATATCCGTGCATGACACAGTTGCATATACATGTCGCAATCACAGGGGCACATGGTGTACCCAGGCAGTGCACGGCTGCCCATGGACAGTTTTCCAGAAGTCACTACATGGTATCATAGCATGGGGAGTAAAACCCTGTTCAGAAGCACTGTCACTGCACCATACCTGTCCAGTGCAAGTCACTACACACTATGGGGGGTGACAACTACTCAGTGAGCCTGCTAGCCAGTGGTGTGCTGACTCTCAGCCTTGCTAGTCAGACAAAATGCACATTCAGAAAGGCAGTGCACAGAACACTCACCTGCTCCCCTGGTGTCCCATACAGCTTGCTGTACTGTGGAAGTAGGCTGTCCAGCAGGGCCTGGTTCTCTTCAAGGCTGAAGGCTGGGGCTCTCTCCACAGTACGTGCCATTGCAGGGTCCAGAGGGGCAGAGACAGCAGCAGTGCAGTGGCAGATGTCGTCCTGGAGCATGTAGTGCAGGCAAGTGGGCTCTCAGGGGAACATGCAGCAATATATATGTGCTGGAGAGGCAGATACTGTCCCTTGTGTCCAAAGTGATAGGTCCAAGTCGTTTGCATCTTCTGAATCTGGCCAATCCATGGAATAGCAGCACCAAAACACGCCCACAGCATCCTTCAAAATTTCAACTTCATGACATACATGATTTTGCAACATTGTTGTGGGTGACCAACTGATTTTCCAGCAACCGACTCGTTCGAATATTCGAAAACGCGTCCGTTGCCAGGCAAGCCCATTGTCAATGGGTGCGCACCGATCGGTCCATTGAGGTACAACGCGCACAGGGGTACAACGCGTACCCGCACACATTGAATGCAATGGGCCGGCCGGAGGCACCGATCGGTCCATTGCAGTACAACGCGCACAGGGGTACAACGCGTACCGCACACATTGAAAGCAATGGGCCGGCCGGAGGCACCGATCGGTCCATTGCAGTACAACGCGCACAGGGGTACAACGCGTACCCGCACACATTGAATGCAATGGGCCGGCCGGAGGCACCGATCGGTCCATTGCAGTACAACGCGCACAGGGGTACAACGCGTACCCGCACACATTGAATGCAATGGGCCGGCCGGAGGCACCGATCGGTCCATTGCAGTACAACGCGCACAGGGGTACAACGCGTACCCGCACACATTGAATGCAATGGGCCGGCCGGAGGCACCGATCGGTCCATTGCAGTACAACGCGCACAGGGGTACAACGCGTACCCGCACACATTGAAAGCAATGGGCCGGCCGGAGGCACCGATCGGTCCATTGCAGTACAACGCGCACAGGGGTACAACGCGTACCCGCACACATTGAATGCAATGGGCCGGCCGGAGGCACCGATCGGTCCATTGCAGTACAACGCGCACAGGGGTACAACGCGCACCCGCACACATTGAATGCAATGGGCCGGCCGGAGGCACCGATCGGTCCATTGCAGTACAACGCGCACAGGGGTACAACGCGTACCCGCACACATTGAAAGCAATGGGCCGGCCGGAGGCACCGATCGGTCCATTGCAGTACAACGCGCACAGGGGTACAACGCGTACCCGCACACATTGAATGCAATGGGCCGGCCGGAGGCACCGATCGGTCCATTGCAGTACAACGCGCACAGGGGTACAACGCGTACCCGCACACATTGAATGCAATGGGCCGGCCGGAGGCACCGATCGGTCCATTGCAGTACAACGCGCGACAGGGGTACAACGCGCACCCGCACACATTGAATGCAATGGGCCGGCCGGAGGCACCGATCGGTCCATTGCAGTACAACGCGCACAGGGGTACAACGCGTACCCGCACACATTGAATGCAATGGGCCGGCCGGAGGCACCGATCGGTCCATTGCAGTACAACGCGCACAGGGGTACAACGCGTACAGGGGTACAACGCGTACCCGCACACATTGAATGCAATGGGCCGGCCGGAGGCACCGATCGGTCCATTGCAGTACAACGCGCACAGGGGTACAACGCGTACCCGCACACATTGAATGCAATGGGCCGGCCGGAGGCACCGATCGGTCCATTGCTGTTCAACGCATCACTGTACATGTGACTGGCATATGTCAGCATGCCTGTCTCAGATGGACATATGCCAGCCACAGATAGCTCCCAGGGAGTGAGGGGCACACCTACATCACGACAGCCTGTCCAAACCTTATCATAAGGCATGTAAGGCTGCATTTCCTATTGTGTGTATGTTGGTGTACATGTTGTCCTGTGGGTGTCACCTGTGGGCAGCCACCCCCAGGCTGTGCACGTGTTAATGGGGACAGGATCCTGGGTGTTACGTGTACGTGACCACTGTGATGTGCAACTGTTCATATCTGTGCATGTGCCATGGTCACATTTCACAGTGGTGTTTGTGTATGTCATGTCACATACCCCGTGAGTCCCATGTGGGACGGTATGTTTGAGCCAGGGTGTCCCAGTGGCACAATAGTGATGGCCCTCCACAGTCTTTGTGCATGTAGTGTTTACAATGTCTCTGATTTCATGTGCACAATGGGAGACAGTCTCCACATCCACGTTGTGTGTGCATGGACTCTGATGTTGTGCGTGTGTGTCACAGACGTCCATGGCTCTCCTGCCATGGCAAGTGTGGCCACTACCTGTGGGGGTCATGTTTGTTTTGTTGTGGTGTACACATGATACTCCAGGTGATGCCAGTGTCCATGTGGCATTACAGGGTCCCTGGGAATGTGCCTGTCGTTGAGCTGTGGTGCCTGGGGCACATCTGTCCTCACATGTCACTGGGGGGTGACTGTGACACAGCATCATGATATCCAATGGGCCAACCTGGGACAAATTGATGCCACCTGTAGGACCGTGTTGACAGATGTTGGCCATGTATGTACCATACATGTCGTTCCGGTACTGCACACTTCATGTAGTTGTGCCTCATGATGATGTATGTTGGGATCTTGAGTGTGTTCAATGCCGCATATGTGGGGTGACTGACGATCTTGCTTACTTCTCCTCTGCACTGCAGGGCTCCTGCTGTCCATCGGCCATTCCCAGACCTGGCAACGATGGTGGAACGGGACAGCATCCGACGGTACCGCTTCACCAGGCAGCTGATTGAGGATTTGGCAGTGCAGTTGGCCCCACATTTGCAGCCTGGCCGGCCGTATCCTACAGCGCTGACCCCCAAGGTGAAGGTGATGGCAGCCCTACACTTCTTTGCCACCGGTACCTTCCAACATACTGTGGCGTCTGCTGGTGGGATGTCACAGACCATGTTCAGCCGTGTGCTCCGCGATTTCTTGGCGGCAATGTTGCTCTTCCTGAACCGGTACATCTATTTCCCTAGATCATGCGACGACTCACTGACGTGAAGAGTGACTTTTATGCCCTGGGGAGGATGCCGCATGTAATTGGCTCCATTGATGGGACACATGTGGCTTTGGTACCACCACAGGCCCAGGAGCAGGCCTACAGGAACCGCAAGCACTACCACTCGGTCAATGCACTGGTGGTGTGTCTTGCAGACATGACCATCACACACGTGTGTGCCCGTTTCCCTGGTTCAGCACACGATGCCTTTGTGATGAGGAGTAGTCGCATCCCCAGGTTGATGGCACAGATGCAGAACCAGCGTGCCTGGCTTGTCGGTGTGTACTGACTTTGTGCCATTGTGTGTGATCTGATCTGTAGTATTCCGCCCACTTTTCCAAGTCAGCTGATGTGCACTTGTCTGTCCGTAGGTGACTCGGGATACCCCAACATGCCGTGGTTGCTGACACCCCTCAGGAACCCTGTGACACCTGCCCAGATGCGCTACAATGAGGCACATGGTCGGACCAGGAGAGTGATTGAGCGGACCTTTGGTCTCCTGAAGAGCCGCTTCCGCTGCCTGGACAAGACCGGAGGGTCCCTCCCATATGCCCCTGCGAAAGTGTGCAAGATTATCATCGTCTGCTGCATGCTCCACAACCTGGCAGTGCGGAAGGAGTTGCCTCTCATCCAGGATGACGATGACCAACATCCGCCACCTGTGGAGGATCCTGGCCTGGACCACGATGCCAGTGACGATGATGATGATGATGGTGATGGTGATGTCCGCACACAGCTCATCACCAACTTCTTTAGCTGAATGTGAGTATCCTGAGGTGTCATGTGAATGATGTGAGTTGGCATGATGTGTGGGTGGTGCTCTGGTGCTGTTGGAGTGTGTCCATGGGCTACTTGACTGGATGTGTGTTGCGATGTGTGGTGACAGGTGGGCTGTACTCCCCAACAGTGTTGACATGCTAACTTGGTTCTGGGTGGGTATCTTGTAACATGTATTGTGCATGAGTTTTGCTGTTCTGTCCTGTACTCCATTGCTTTTGACTGTGTGTCATTTCTGTCCTTCACAGGGTACTTTCAGATTCGTTTGGTCAACTGTGTCCACCGACAACGTGATTGCACATCCAGGCTGGTAGCAGTTGTGTCCCTACAGGTGATGTGCGCCACACCCATGGACTTCCTTCTGTCTACAGTTGTTGACTGTGTGCCCGCTACCAGGTGGGGTTACCTTGCATCTGTAGTGGTTACGGCATGTTGCTACTGTGTAATAAACCTGTGCTTCACTTAGTGATGTGCGTTGTCTGTGGTCACACATTTGACTGCCATTTGCTTACTGCACCTGTGGGCTACTTGACTACAACTGGGAATGGGTGTGGTGTCTGTGCATTGCACCGTCTTCCCTGGCAACATCAGTGTAGGCAATGAGTCAGATGGCCTAGGTGTGTATGTGTTGTGTAGCCCTGGTGGTGTGTCTCCCTCATATGTGTCACGTTGCCTGTACTCACATGCCTGTGTTGTCCTTGCTGTTGCAGTTCGCATACACAGTGTAATTTTGTTGTTCATCATCCCCATAACAGTACCCACGTTGGAATCACGACAGAGGCAAGTATGGTGTATTATTGTGTTTATTGTGATACATCTGTGATAATAGTGCATAGGATGGATTGTGCTGTACATGAATCTTGCAATCCCAAGTTCCTAGATGAATAGAAAGTCCAGGTAGACAGGATCCCCAGTATCGGGGCCACAGTTGTCTGACACATTGTTCCAACTTGTACTCCCCATGCAATGTGTGGGAGTAGTGTTGCCATCAACAGGGTGAACAGTCTGTGCACAAAGGCGAAAATCCAGAACAGGTTCAGGCTTCCTGGGAGTTGCGCTTGGCCATCAGCCTCTCACTTTCCCCTCCTCGGACGACCCCTCTTCTTGGGGGGCCCTCAAGTGCAGGCTGCTGCGGTGCAGGGGACTCTCCGCCAGAGTCCTCCTCCCTCCCTGTGGCAGTTGCAGTTTGTTCGGTACCAGATGTTGTTGGCACACAGGGAGGTGTGGACTGGTTGCTGTTCATCTGGCGGAGGCATTGTAAAATGTCCCTGTGCACCGCCGTCATCTCATGAGTACATCCCACTTGGACTCCACGCGGGTCATGTGGGAGTCCACACGTGACATGTGGGAGTCCACACGTGACATGTGTGACTCCACATGGGACATGTGGGAGTCCAAGCGGGCATGATGGGCAGCCTGCTGCTGTTTGATGTCTCTGAGGAGCCCCACTACCTGGCTGAGCTCTCCGGTGCTGGACTGGTACGCATCAGCTATGCGTACCAGTTGTGGGTCTTCATGCACACCAGCAACGTCTGCAAGCAGCGACCTCTGTCTCCCACCCCTCCCACCACCCCTGCTGACATGTGCAGTGTGTGCAGTTGCACGCACAGATAACCCTGGTCCACCTTGGGGGTTGGTGGTGGTGGTGGTGTCCATGGCCCCAGGTTGGTCCAGGGTCACTGCGCTGGTGTTGTTCCTTATTCTGTCCATGTCGGCAGGGATGGTATTCGTGGTGACAGTCGTTGGAGGGGTGGGTGCAGGGGGTGCAGCTGGTGGACCTGCTGGTGCTGCAGCTGGTGGTCCTGCTGGTGCAGCATGTTGACTTGCACCGGATGTGCCAGGTTGTTCTTCATCGTCCGAGGAGGACAGAGGCTGTACGACGCCAGTGAGCTCGGCATCCTCTTGAGCCTGGGACTGGGACTCCTCAGCGTCTGCTGCTGTGTCCCTATCATCACCTGTTTTTGGGAGACACAAACAATGTATGTCATGTTTCTGCAGGCATCAGTGGTTGACACACCTGACAGTTGTGACTGTGCCTCGGGGTGCGGGCCTGTACATTGTATTGTCCTAAGTCGTCACAGTCAGGGGTTGATATTGGTGTGGCACATTGTCCTGCATTATTTGGGCATTTCTATGTATTCTCTGGGGTGTGAACATGGTCTGCATTGATTGTGTTTGGTTGACAGCCAGACCTCCTTCCCACCCACCCACCCACCCAGT
This sequence comes from Calotriton arnoldi, assembly GCA_963921515.1. Taxonomy (NCBI): domain Eukaryota; kingdom Metazoa; phylum Chordata; class Amphibia; order Caudata; family Salamandridae; genus Calotriton; species Calotriton arnoldi. Next base: position 190,755 of record CAWUFW010019023.1, on the reverse strand, counting down.
CAGTTATCCCACCATGGAACGTGCTTGCATTGCAGGGAGTGTAAGTTGTCTCTCAGGATGTCAGTCAGAGGTGTCCTGCTGTTTGTTGGTGCACAGTTGGCAGCAGGGCCTTGTGCTCCCCGCAGCAGTAGCCAGTGTCAGCCATCTTGTGAGTCCTTCTCCACTCCCTGTGATGTGAGCATGGTTCAGGGTGGTGTTGATGGGCCAGTTGTGAGGCTGAGCAATGTCTGTGACTACGACTCCCATCATGCTATTGCCTCCACCCCCTTCCCAGCATGCCCATGCTTCCTTCCTTTTGACTCTGCTTCCCTGTGGGGTGGGCTGGCTGTGCTGACAGGATGGCTGGGAGTGTTGTCCTGGCAGTTGTTTGGCTAAGAGTCCCAAGAGTGTCCCTGTGCTTCACACAACATAACCCAGGGTGGTGGTGCTTTGTGGGATCTTGTGTTAGGATGGAGGGCATTGCATTCTACCAGGTGGGTACTGTGGAGTTTGTGTTGGGGGGGTGTGAGGGGAGGTGCTGGTGACTATGGTCAGTGCTGCAAGTCCCCCTTCCCACCCAGCCAGCCGGATATCCCACCATGGAACGTGCTTGCATTGCAGGGAGTGTAAGTTGTCTCTCAGGATGTCAGTCAGTGGTGTCCTGCTGTTTGTTGGTGCACAGTTGGCAGCAGGGCCTTGTGCTCCCCACAGCAGTAGCCAGTGTCAGCCATCTTGTGAGTCCTTCTCCACTCCCTGTGATGTGAGCATGGTTCAGGGTGGTGTTGATGGGCCAGTTGTGAGGCTGAGCAATGTCTGTGACTACGACTCCCATCATGCTATTGCCTCCACCCCCTTCCCAGCATGCCCATGCTTCCTTCCTTTGACTCTGCTTCCCTGTGGGGTGGGCTGGCTGTGCTGACAGGATGGCTGGGAGTGTTGTCCTGGCAGTTGTTTGGCTAAGAGTCCCAAGAGTGTCCCTGTGCTTCACACAACATAACCCAGGGTGGTGGTGCTTTGTGGGATCTTGTGTTAGGATGGAGGGCATTGCATTCTACCAGGTGGGTACTGTGGAGTTTGTGTTGGGGGGGTGTGAGGGGAGGTGCTGGTGACTATGGTCAGTGCTGCAAGTCCCCCTTCCCACCCAGCCAGCCGGATATCCCACCATGGAACGTGCTTGCATTGCAGGGAGTGGAAGTTGTCTCTCAGGATGTCAGTCAGTGGTGTCCTGCTGTTGGTTGATGTGCAGTTCCCAGCATGCCCTTGTGCTCCCCACGACACAGCAACAGTGTCAGACATCTTTGATGGGCCTTTCTACTCTCTGTGGGATGTGCATGCGTGAGTGTGAGCTTGCTGGGCCATGTGGTGGGGGATGTAGAGCTGTGACTACGACTCCCATCATGCTATTGCCTCCACCCCCTTCCCAGCATGCCCATGCTTCCTTCCTTTTGACTCTGTTTCCCTGTGGGGTGGGCTGGCTGTGCTGACAGGATGGCTGGGAGTGTTGTCCTGGCAGTTGTTTGGCTAAGAGTCCCAAGAGTGTCCCTGTGCTTCACACAACATAACCCAGGGTGGTGGTGCTTTGTGGGATCTTGTGTTAGGATGGAGGGCATTGCATTCTACCAGGTGGGTACTGTGGAGTTTGTGTTGGGGGGGTGTGAGGGGAGGTGCTGGTGACTATGGTCAGTGCTGCAAGTCCCCCTTCCCACCCAGCCAGCCGGATATCCCACCATGGAACGTGCTTGCATTGCAGGGAGTGTAAGTTGTCTCTCAGGATGTCAGTCAGTGGTGTCCTGCTGTTTGTTGGTGCACAGTTGGCAGCAGGGCCTTGTGCTCCCCACAGCAGTAGCCAGTGTCAGCCATCTTGTGAGTCCTTCTCCACTCCCTGTGATGTGAGCATGGTTCAGGGTGGTGTTGATGGGCCAGTTGTGAGGCTGAGCAATGTCTGTGACTACGACTCCCATCATGCTATTGCCTCCACCCCCTTCCCAGCATGCCCATGCTTCCTTCCTTTTGACTCTGCTTCCCTGTGGGGTGGGCTGGCTGTGCTGACAGGATGGCTGGGAGTGTTGTCCTGGCAGTTGTTTGGCTAAGAGTCCCAAGAGTGTCCCTGTGCTTCACACAACATAACCCAGGGTGGTGGTGCTTTGTGGGATCTTGTGTTAGGATGGAGGGCATTGCATTCTACCAGGTGGGTACTGTGGAGTTTGTGTTGGGGGGGGTGTGAGGGGAGGTGCTGGTGACTATGGTCAGTGCTGCAAGTCCCCCTTCCCACCCAGCCAGCCAGCCAGATATCCCACCATGGAACGTGCTTGCATTGCAGGGAGTGTAAGTTGTCTCTCAGGATGTCAGTCAGTGGTGTCCTGCTGTTTGTTGGTGCACAGTTGGCAGCAGAGCCTTGTGCTCCCCACAGCAGTAGCCAGTGTCAGCCATCTTGTGAGTCCTTCTCCACTCCCTGTGATGTGAGCATGGTTCAGGGTGGTGTTGATGGGACAGTTGTGGGGGGGGCAATATGTGTGAGTGCGACTCCCATGATGCTATTGGCTACACTGACTTGGCCAGCATACACAGAATTCCTTCCTTTGAGTGGTCTTCACTGTGTGTTGGTGTTGTTGTGGTGGCTACATGTGTGGATGTGTGTGTTAGTTCTATTTGTGCCACTGCCTAGCTGTAGTTGTGGTTGTGTTTGTACATGTGTTGGCACAGTTGGATGTGACTTTTTTGATGGCATGTGTTGTGTTTATCTGACTGACATACACATTTTGGGATGATTCTGTTCTAGTTGCTGTGTAATTGCTATGAGTGCATGGTTTGACTCTCCCTTGACAGTGATGTGTGTGTTTTGTGGCAGTTTATTGTGTACATTTGTTGTGTACTCACCAGGCTCTGGGATGTCCTCTAGTCCATATACGCTCACTGGCGGAAGGATGGCCCGCACCTTCTCCTCCCAGGGCCTGAGGTATACTGGCTTGGCAGGAGGGCCACTGCCGGTGTATTGGCTGTTGATGTAGTCTTTCTTGAGCAGCTCCCGGACCCTCCTGCGCACGTCATACCACCTGTTCTGGATGTCGGTCTTTGTGCGCCGACATGGTGATTGGGCGTTCACCCTGTTGATGATCCTCTCCCACATCTTGGTTTTCTGCGACATGGGGGTCTGTTGGACCAGTGTGCCAAACAGCTGTGGCTCCACCCTGAGGATCTCGTCTACCAGGACTTCCAATTCACAATCTAGGAACTTGGGATTCTTCTTGGGGGGCATGGTGATGGGTGGTGATGGTGAGTGATGTGTGTGTTGGTGTGCAGGTGAGGGTGTGTGAGTGTGTGTTTTGCTGGGTGTATGTGAGGTAGGTATTTGTTGGTGTGCTGATGGTGTGTGGCTTGTGTGAGGGATGAGCTGTGGGTGTGTGGTTGCTTTCTCTTGGGTGCTGGCAGTGAAATGGCATTTGCAAAGGCTCATGGTAGTGATTTGTGTCCTTTATATAGGTGGAGTTGTGGGTGTGTCTTTGTTCTCTGTCCCCACCCCCCCCAGTATTTATTGGCTTGGTAATTGCTTGTTTGGCCTTTTTTTGGTTGATTTTTCCTTTGTGCTGTTTGTGTATGTTGGAAACGTTCTTGTGACCGAGTCGGACCGTGCATTGGTCTCGTACGGTGTTTTCCGTTTCGTTCACGCTGTGTTTGTGCAGTTTTGTATGCTGCGTACGCGTCGGTCGCGGTGTATTGTGTTGCTTCGGCTCGGTTTTGTATGCGTGTCGGTCGTACGGCTTGTCCTCCGTCCGACTCGGTCGTGTTTTTCGCGCCTTGCATCGTACTTTGCAGGTTGGAGTTGGCGGGTACGATTCGGTCGGATTTGTTCCGGGTGCGTGTCGGTCGGTTGGATTCGCGTGTTTTTCCGGCCGGATTGCTATTTTCCGAGCGGGTCGGTCGGTCGGCTTGGTTTCCTGACGTGTCGGTCGGATTTATCGCGGCTTGCATCGTACTTGGCGTGTCGGGCGCCACTGGTACGTGTCGGTCGGTATTTTTTCCGGATCCGAGTCGGTCGGTGCTTTTTCCGGCCCGAATCGGAATCGACCCCTATATTGTAGTTGTCTGCTAAGTTTTGTAGTGCTTGTCGTGACACGTCATCGATGGCACAATTGAGAAAGAGACATTTATCTTTGCATAAGTGTGAGGTGTGGTTGGTGTAGCCGATCCTTTGCACAGGAAGACGCTGCATTAATCTGGGTTATTCCCCGGTGGACGAGGTTTCATTCAAGTGTGAGTCAGAGTAGGTCGGAAAGGGTTATTCTGAACTGTTTCTTGTGTGGTTGAATTCTTAAATTTCTTAAGTTGAGCAGACAAAGTTATTTGTTGTAATCGCTTTGCGCTTTTGTTTTGTGTGCTTGGTGCTGAGAAGAGAACGTTCATGAAAATTGTAAAGGAGGGTGAGCCGCTGCGAGGAGTGAGACTGATGTTTCAGTGTGCCGCGCTGGTGTTGGTCGGTTGATGTTGAACCGTGCTGTTATTGGTTGTTGACACTGGACAAGAATTGTGGGAGAAAAATTATTTCCTGGGTGGAAACGACATTTATTTAAGATTCTTAATATTATTGTTGGAAAAATGAAACTCTTTAAGGGTATATGAAAATTAATGAGATGTGATGTGAGTATACCTGTTCGAGAGGAAGAAAAGGTACCACCTGAAGATAGACCAGGTCATCATATGACAATAAATATGGGCCTTCATACATGTATTTGGCTTAATCAATGGCATAAGATCACTGAGAAAGAAGGTGCATTGATGTTTCCACACTATGGCACACTTAATTTGAGAATAACTGAGAATTTAAGAAGATTATTGTACGAAATGAAACCGCCTCCTAGACCGGCATGGTACGTAGTGCTTAACGCTTGAGAGTGAGCAGCTCGTGCTAGGTAGAAGGAAAGGTATCAGGTAAGAGCTAGAAAGGCAGTGCCTACTTAAGGCCGAGCTGACTGTCTCCCTTTACAATAATGGTAATGTCCTTATTCAAGCCTCGGACCTGAACATCAAGCAATTCAACTATGCCTTCTTGAGGATTAAGAACACACTAACTAACTCCAACCCATCCACCCGCTGTCAGACCGGGACTCCCACACTTTCTGCTCCCGAGGTGACAGACGGCCCCTCCTCCCCTTTTCCCGCGCTCCAATCTGTAAACACGCACCCCACAGATCTCCCCAACTTAACGGAGGATATTCTTACTCGCCACACTACGAACCCAAACAGCCACTTTCTGCCTCGTGTAGGCAAGGGTTAAACTGTCCTGAGTACCACCCACCTTGCAGCTGTCCCCACCACTGTTCCTCCTTTACCTTGCCTTCCCTCTTATCCTCAGTCCCCTGTGTCACCCATTGCTCGCTCCAACAACGGGGGTGATGGGCACCCTACCAATTCTAACACCCAGGTAGGTTCGGATGTTCTTCCCTTAGGCCCTGGATCCTCCATCTGCAGGGCCCAGAACCTAGTTGTCGTCTCCAGTCCGTTGACCATTAACCGTCACTCACACACACTCTCATTACATTCTTCACCCTCTACCTCTCCTAATTCCACTCTGCCTTTCCCTATTCCCACTCCAGGCTCTGATTCCTGTCTCAATCATGATTTTATCTCCCTCTGTAACTGTGCCAATGGTCCTTTGCAACCCTCTATTACCTCTCTCACTGCTGAACCAGTCATACCTTTGCTTGTTAGTTCTGCAAATAAGTGCATGAACAATCCCTGCCTTGAGGAGAAGATTGCGGACCTCAAGCATGATCTATCGGTTGTCAAAGAGATGGTGTAAAGCATACTTCAGTTCTCCTTGAAGATGGAGAAGCGTTGGGTCTCACCCCCTGCTCAGAGGAATGATATTTACAACTCACAGAATCTGTTCTACTCAGCTAACGACCATCCCTCTTTCTGCTCCTCTCTTAATTCCAGCTGGAGCTCTAGGCCTTTACCTAATCATCACTCCAGGACCCACAGACCCTTACCTCAGCTATCTGAAGAGGACATTCTCGCCCTTCTTTTCTCTTACACTGACTCAAGGACGGTCTCCTCCTCCAACTCTACTCTCAACATCCCCTCCATCATTGTGGACCCTGACAGGGAACTGAGTCTTAAGCACAGAACTGTGAACAAAGAAAACCTACTTTACATAACCACCTCTCTTCAAGAAGTGGTCACTTCCAATCTGCACGTCAATTCGATGCTACTCAACTGAGGATCAGCTGTGAAACATGCAGCTGATATTTCAGAACTCATCATTGCGCAAAACCTGGACCTTCTGATCATTATTGAAACCTGGCTCAATGATACCTCTTCCCCAGTTCTTGACATCTTAATCCCCCCTGACTACTCCATTCTCAGAAGTGATCGACTTGGTAAAACAGGGGGGGGCATTGCTTGCATTCATCGCTCCAACCTCACAGTAAAACAATCTCTATGTGCTGTGTTATCCTCCTGTGAACAGCTTGTCACTGAAATTTGGAATAAAGGCAAGAAGATCTGTGTGTTGCACTCAATCTATCACCCTCCTGGTGACAATCTGGTCTTCATAGAGCAAATCATGGAGGTCATTAGCTCAAGCTCGGATCAACTCTGCCACATATTCCTCGGAGACTTTAACCTTCAGTGGAATGACACAAACGATCCTACTGTCTGTTCCTTTAAGACTTTCCTCTCTGACCTTAACCTCTCACAGCTCTGTAAAGGTCCTACACACAATAAGGGCGCCACTCTCGACCTTATTATTGCCAAAGACAACATCATACAAATAGGCGACATCTTACCCTGGGACTGGTCTGATCATTTTCAAATTCCCTTCCTCATCTTAGGTAAGGGCTTGGTTAGACAGGGTCAACCCCTTAAAGCAAAACAACTGACTCGCAATATGAGAGACCTCCACATCAATATGCTAACTTCAATCACCAAAAATAGACTACAGCCCCCCCTAATATGACCAACCTTGACGATCTCTCTGATCACTACATTAACACGCTATCTAACATTCTTGCACCGAAGCAGCTCAAAAGAATTCCCGTCAAACTTTCCAAACTGTGGTTCAATGGTTCCCTAAATGAGGAACGGCGCAATCTTAGACTATCTGAGAGACTCTGGAGAAACACGCCCTCCACCACAAATCTCACTCAACTTAGGAAAGTGAGAAGCTCCTACAACAAACACATCCGCCTGGCTAAAACAGACCACTTCTGAACTCAATTGGTTGGAGCCAAAAATAGACCCAAAAAACTCTTTGAAATCATTAAGGAACAATTTAACCAATCTTCCAACGACATCTCTACTCCGATATTCCTGCTCCCTAGTGGTGATGATTTCACAGCTCACTTCCCTGAAAAAACGAAGGAAAATAGAGTTGGAGCTACTACCGGTCAGCACAACTTTGTTATCTAAGAAACTTTCCGCAGGATTAGTGGAGCTGGCAGAATCCTCGACAATATCCTCGCTTTTGGGCTGCTCTCTCAAAAACAACACCTCTTGGAACTCTTTTCTCCTCCCAGATGTCACGGAGCTTCTTCACAACATGGCATCCCTTAAACCCTCCAACCATTTTGGTGATCCTTTACCCGCTAAGCTTTATAAAGAGTTAAACTCAGCCATTCTCCCTCTTTGGTCCAGGATCATTCATGAATCCCTCTTACAGGGAAAGATTCCGGACTGCCTAAAGGTTGGGCAAGTTACGCCCATTCCTAAGAAGCCTAATGCGGACCTATCAGACCCAAACAACTTCCGACCTATAACCAGCAGCATGACTCTAGCTAAATTGCTGGAAAAATGCGTCCATTCGCAGCTCTGCAATAAAATTGAAAAATATCAACACCTTGACACCCATCAGTCAGGTTTCAGATCAGGGAACAGTACTGAAACGGCACTAACGCACATTTTTGATGATGCCTTGAGAGCCCTTGACCAGAATGTCCCTTGTCTCCTGATCCTTCTGGACCTGTCCTCAGCCTTCGATACCATCAAACATGAAAACCTAATTGATCTTCTTCAACACAGAATGGGTCTCTGGGGCCTGGTCCTAAATTGGTTTGCCTCCTTTCTGCATAACCGCACGCAAAGATCAAAGTTAAACATTCCCTTGCTTCCAGTACCCCTGTCACGATTGGAGTCCCCCAAGGATCCGCGCTCTCGCCAACTCTCTTCAACCTTTTAATGGAGCCACTTTCTGTCATTCTGAACCGAGCAAACATTCAGTACCACATGTATGCGGATGATACGCAACTGTACCTGAAGATCTCCTCTCAAGAGGACATAAAAACATTAAATGCTGCACTTGCACAAACCCAACAATGGTTAGCTCAGAACAATCTCCTACTTAATACTCTCAAAACTGAATTTCTTTTGATCTCCCACCCAATTACTCGGCTCCTACCCTAGACTGGCTTAAACAACTCACTGCTCTGAACTGCACCCCTCATGTCGTAGACTCTGCCAAATCTTTAGGTATCACCTTGGATAAACACTTAAACATGCTAGCGCCCATCAGTGCTACTACTAGGGGAGCCAATTTCCAACTTAACACACTTAAGAAAATCAAACCTTTCCTCCCCCCCGAAGATATCAGGCCGGCGGTTCAATCCCTGATTATCTCTAGATTGGAATATGGGCTGGTTACCCTTGCTGGACTTCCCAAAGCTAGCCTGGCCCCACTCAGAGCTACCCTGAACGCATCGGCTAGACTCATAATGGGCTCGAGAAAGTATGACCACATTTCCCCCGACCTTCTGCAACTAAATTGGCTATCTATTGAAGCCAGAATACGACTCAAGATAGCTTGCCTGACTCATAAAGCCATACATTACAACACCCCTTACTACCTGGCAAATAAGCTTGAACTATCGGGCTCCAGCCGGAACCTCAGAAGTTCGTCCACCCTTCTCTTGAAACCTCCAAGATTCAAAAAGAAAAGATCTTACAACCGTGCTTTCACTGGTCTTGCTCCGAGAATCTGGAACTCACTGCCATCTGAGATCAGATCCAATACTTCCACTACATCCTTTAAGAAACTGGTCAAACGACTACTCCTGAACGAATGTTAATATCATCATCCTGTGTTCATGCTCTTGTTGTTATTAATACCCTAATTCTTGTTGTACTACACTGATACGTTTTACTGTATGCTTTTACGTTATTTTTATCTAGTCCTCTATGATTCCTTAATTGCATTAACTGGTGATCTCGCTCTTGTTTTTGTTTCAATTCCCTGATTTGTATTGCACTTCTCTGGTGCGTTTTATTTTATGATGTTTTGCTCTTCGTGTCCTAGGGCACCATTGATACCCCTAACTCTTAACCTGAACGATTTCCACTATGTTGTAACTTCACCTACTTGCACATTGTGTTGTACCCTTGCTGGCGTCAACTCTGTACAGCGCTCTAATACCCCTATGGGTCTTGTTCGCGCTTTATAAAACTATTCAAAATAAAAAAAAATTAAAAAAAATACTTGTGCAGATGCTAAGTGGATGCAGAACAAAAGAAGTGCAGAACAGACATGATAGCTGGAGCTAGACTGTACCCTGCATTGACAAGTGAAGAGACAGAGAAAGGAAAGAAAGAGAAGAAGAAGAAAAGAGGCGATAAGACAGGAAACGCGGAGTCAGAGGGAGGAACTAGTGATAGTGATTCTAGTGATGATTTCCTGGATGTGGTGTTGTCTGTTCATCCACCTCCATATAATGAGACCTAGTTGGAGGGAATGAGCATTGCAGTAGCTCCTGCACCATTGAATGCAAGTTCTAATATGATGGGAGAGAGTGGAGGGATTAATACTCCTAATAACCCCAATGTTTTGAATGACCGGGATGCAGTTACTGTTCCGGTCACTAATGACCCTGTAGTCCCTTTGTATAAACCTGGAGCGACAGGAAACACCACGCATACTTTGGCAGTTCCTACTGGAATGAGTGTCCCAGGTAACACTCCTGTAAGCCAGAGATTGGGTTGATTTCCTCAAGTCCCTATGGTTCCGACACAGATGAATACCCCATGTGCTGCAAGTGCAGATCCCACCCTGAACCAGACAGGATTTTCCCTGACAGGAGGGTTTGTCCAAAGATTACCAAATTCTGATATGTCTATTTAATATTTACTTCTGAGTGTTAATCATAGTATTCCTAGAGAAGGGATAGTGTCTAATGCCTCTGTAACACAGAGAGGCCTTAGTGCTAAAGGGTTTGATGATTGGCTTCAAAGTTTAGTTGAAACCTTTGAGAGAAGGTGCAATCTCAAGATCTGGTAAAGAAGAAATACAGTCCCCAGTATGAGAGAATACAGTGGATGTGACAAGATTAAAGTTAGAGCTGGATGAAATGATACTCAGAAACCTTGAATTGTCTCGATCAGATGGCTATCAAGAGAATGAGATTGTGTTCATGTGTAAATATGTTACCAAACGTGCTGGACAAGCTCATGAAAAACTGTCTGAATGAGCTCAAAAGTATGAGATCGATCTGAACAGGACCAATTCACTACAGAAAAGTTACTGTGTATGCTTTGATGAAAATGATATCGCTAGCATGAGAACATTAGGAATGAAGTCGCAGATTAAAGAACTAATTAGTAACATCTGAAAGTGGAGTGAGCTAGATAAGGGGGAAGGCAGATTGGTGGAAAAGAAAGAACAAAAAAAGCATAGAGGAGAACCGTTACCGTCCATGGCGGAGGAAGAAGTACCTCGACTTTCCCATTATGGAAAGTGCCTGGTGGAGGGTATGTCCATGTGCCTTGGAGCAGAAGTGATCTTGCATGAGTTCTCTAGGTTGAGAGAAAAACCAGTGGAGTGGTATACTCAGGTTGAGTGATTTGTGAAGATTTCACCACAAGTTTTGTTGGTGGATTTGAATACCCTGTTTGACATTGTGGTACCGAGTTGTTTGTGGACAGAATATAAGGTGGCTGTACAGTGGCCGGAGAAGTAACCTCAGAGAAACCCAGTGTCCAATACCCCTTTACCATTAGTGATGAAAAAGTTTCAACAGGTGATTACCTTTCTGAAAGGGAAAATACCTGCAAAAGGCACTGATTGGGTTAAGATTGACAGAATACTTAAGGGCCTAAAGAGACAGTGCATGCTTTTTATGAGAGATTGTTGCAGGTTTTAAAGCAGTACAGTGGGCTGGAGACTCTTGAGCCCAAGGACATGGGATACTTTGGGGCCGATCTCGGCCGGTAGGGCTCCGAATCGGATTCGGCTTAACCGGATCCGATTCAGAGCCCCATTTCCCGACCGATTCGTATGCGCGTCCGGGCGATGCGAGTACGATGCGTATTCGCCGACCGACTCGTCCGGGCGTCCCGACCGCTCCGACCGACTCGATCCTGGGTCGAACCGCACCGACCGACTCGCACGGACACGACTCGCACCGCGCAATGGAGACGTTCCTCGGCCGGGTAAGTACGATGCGCGCCGCGAGCAATCCGACCGAGCCGCGCACTCCGGCTCGAAAGAGCTGTCGGAGCCATACTTTGGGGGTCCGTGTCGGACCACCCTGTACGCGTAGCCGCGCGAGTCGCACACAGGGGGGACCCATGGGTCCCCCCTACCTGTGCGTGTACAGCGCGAATCGCTTCGCCGCGTACACGCTGTAGGGGCGCACTTGTCCGCATCGCACCCATTGAGTCAATGGGAGCCCGCGTACGCGTTGTACGACAGGCTCCCATTGACTTCAATGGGAGTCCGACCGACACGAGTCCGATGGCATACGTGCGCATCGTACTCGTTCGGTCGGACTGCACGGGTCCGATTCGGTCGGAAATCTCTCCGGGTCCGGTTCGGTCGGAGAGATTTCCGGCCCGAATCGGAATCGGCCCCTTTGTGTCTAAGTCTGTCACGGGATTGAGACCTAAGATTATCATGATGATTCAGCAGCACTTGATTTGTTGGCAGAACAAGTCAATTGACAAAATTTTGAGATATGCGAAATATTGTAGTGATAAATTAGAAATGAAGCAGAAGAGATCCAAAGAGAAAGTGATGTTGGCACAGATGAGAGCTGCGCAGAGAGGGAATCTGGGTCAGCCTTTTGTGGGGAATGTTGGGTCTATGCAAGGATAATATCAGCAAGCAGTTCTTGTGATGTAAGGTGGGAATGGGTTCTCACAGCAAGGTAGAGGTTGTGGCATTAAGATTTACCCCAGTACTGGAACTGGCTGGCAACTTTGAATAGAACAAATTCTTGTCATTTTGCAATAAGTTGGGGCATTGGAAGTGGGAATGTCGTCTTAAGACTAGTAGCCAGATTCAGAATTCAGGGTTCTTACAGCCCCTGTGTAATAACCCTGCACAGTCACAGAATGTACAGAGACCAAGAATGAAGAATTTTAATGTGCCTCAAGCTCCAGTGATGCAGGTTCCACAAGCCCTGATGCCACAACAGAATACAAATCGCCCCAGATTTAATTCAAATCAAGCCCTGAATGTAAACCCAAATTCTTTCCAAAAACATGGTGTGTTTCCACAGTTTCCTACGATCAAAGCATTTGAGGATTATGGTTCTGACCAGTCATTATGATGGAACCTAAGGTGAGAGGAAGATTGCATTCTTGGCGCAGTCTTGAAGGAAGACCAGAGTGGTCCATTTGTAGAAGGTGAGGTGACTGGCCACCGTATCATTTATGATTGATAGTGGTGCTACCACTTCCGTTATTAGAACAGTGGAAGTTCCAAACCTACCCCTCTCTGGAAAATGAATCTAAGTTGTAGGAGTTGGAAACAAACAAATGACAAGCCAGGTGACAGAAGAAGTACCTGTTAAAATAGGGTCTTTTGAGGAGAATCACTAATTTGTGGTGTGTGATTCAAGCCCTGTGCATCTATTAGGTTGTGATCTGTTGTGCAAATTGAATTGCACCATTTACTGTACCCCAAAGGGTGTGGTGTTCCAGACACATGATGAAGCTGTTGCCTTTAAATTGGCAAGGCATGGTCTGGACATTAGATTGTATCCCGCAATGGCAATTGATGAATTACCACCAGATCTTAAAGCGTCTGTGACTTTACAGGAAAGGACATAGATCTTATCAAAGGCGTTGAGCCTGTGCACACAAACGTAAAACCCAATGTTGAGAATCCAAGAAAACCACAATATAATTTGACTCTAGAAACTATAGCGGGGATCACTCCAGTGATCGACTCAATGATAGAGCAAGGCATTTTGAAAGAGATAATGGGGAGTCTGTGCAATTCACCCATTATGGGCTTGCGGAAGGTTGGCGGTAAGTACAGCATAGTCCAAGACCTGTGGAAGATAAACACTATAGTTGTTCCTTGTTGTCCCATGGTAATGAATCCAGCTGTGATTTTATTTCATATTCCATGTGAGGCTGAGTGGTTTCCTGTCATTGATTTGTGTCAAGCTTTCTTTTCCATACCGAGCTTGAGGACAGCCAGTTCCTCTTTGCATTTCAGTTCCAGAACCGTGTCTTGGCATGGTACCAAGTACCACAAGGGTATACGGAGATCCAGTCAATTTTTAACCAGATCCTCAAAAAGAATCTTGAGTCCTTAATCATGTCCTGTAACTCAGTTTTAGTTCAGTACATCAGCAACCTCTTGGTTGCGTTGAACACAAAGGAGGCTTGCAAATAAGACATTATTGCCATGTTGAACCATTTGGCTGAGAATGGACATAAAGTGTCCCCAGGTAAGTGGCAATATTGTCAAAAAGAATTCCTGTATCTCAGACATCACATTGATAAGGAAGCAAGGAAGGTGTCACAAAAAGAATCTCGGTGATTCTTAAAATGAATTCGCTAACTACTCAGAAGGAAGTCAGAATGTCCTTGGTAATAGTGGGCTACTGTCGTCAGTGGATTCCCAACTTTTCGCTAGTGGCCAAAACTTTACAGAGGCTGACACACAAGGATGTGTCTGATCCAGTACATTGGGATAACAGTTGTTTGTTTGCCTTCTGAGAGCTGAGAGAAAGTCTCTGTCATGCACCGGCACTGTGAATGCCTGATTATGACAAATTATTTGTGCTCTTCTGCAGTGAGAGGGAGGGCTACCCTCACTATTTGCTTAGACAGCTTCAAGGAAACACCTAAAGGCCTGTGGCCTATCTCTCTGCTACCCTTGATCCTGTAGATGCAGCATTGCCTGGATGCTTTAAAGCTGTGGCAGTGACAGGTGACAGCATAGAATGGTGTGAAAGTATTGTGATGGATCATCCACTTACTGTATTCATGCCCCAATATGTTAAAATATTGTTGACCCGTACCCAACATTTAACAAACAGCTGTCTGACCAGATATGAACAGATTATACTGGTAGCTGACAATGTTACATAGAAAAGGTATGCTACCTTGAACCCTGCCACGTTGTTACCTCTTCCAGAAACTGAGAGTGAGGATGGAGAAGTAGAGCATGACTGTTTCGATGTCACTGAACTATGCGCCAAGATCAGATATACAAGATGAGCTACAACCTGAATCTGACTTTGTACTGTTTATTGATGGATCCTGCCTAAGAGACAATGAAGGAAACTTGAGAGCTGCATATGCAGTTTGCAAAGTCTCAGGCATAATCGAAGCCTCCTGGCTTCAAGTAGTGTTTTCTGCGCAAGTGGCTGAATTGATCGCTCTTACTAGGGTGTGCTGTGTTTCTGCACAGCTGAAAGTGACAATTTTCACTGTTAATTAGTATGGTTTTGGTATCATTCATGACTTTGGATAGTTATGGTCACAAAGGGGTTCATAACCTCTTAAGGTTCCTCCATATGAAATGGTGAGGATGTAAGAAAACCACTTGAAGCACTGCAGTTGCCTGCCCAAATTACAGTTGTGAAATGCTCTGTCCATCGTAGTGGAGATGACTATGTGGCAGTCGGCAACAGGTATGCTGACAAGGTCGCACAATACTTTGCTCATGGAGCTTGTAAATTTAATGGTGAATACAGTAATGAAGGGGAAGGTGAGACCAATCATAACCTTTTGTTAATGACAACTGACACATGGGAGGAGTCAAGAGGTTACAGGAAGAAGTGTCAGAGCCAGAACAGCAAAGTTGGGTCAGAGTGGGTTGTGTCAAAAGAGATGATGAGATTTGCGTCTCAGGAGATGGAAGACCTGTGTTGCAGATAGTCTGTTACCCCCAATGGAGAGGTTTACCATGGCCCTGCTCATATAGGGAGGGTGCTGTGGGCAGACAGCTTTGACAGACATGTTTCAACCCCAGATCCAGGTTGATGGCTGAAGGGTTCTGTCACAGATGTGTTGTATGTCAACAGGTGAACGTAGGGAAAAGAACCGCAGTGATGCTGAGCCACCTGGGTAGGTCAGGCGGTCCCTTCAACAGTATGTAGTTGGACTTTATCGAAATGCCTGTAGGCAACGGCTGAGATACAACCTAGTGATTGTGTTCATCTTCTTGTGTTGGGTCGTAGCCTACCCAACAAGAAGAAATGACAGTCTTACAGTAGCTAAAGTGTTGTTGAGGGAGCTCATACCACGGTTCTGTTCCCTGATTTTGCTGGAGTCAGACCAAGGGACTCCTTTAAATAATGAGGTCCTGAAGATATTGTGTGGAGCATTATTAGTGGAACAGAGACTACATTGCAGTTATCGACCTGAGGATTCAGGGATCATGGAGCAAGTGAATGGCACGCTGAAATGCAGGCCAGCTAAAGTGTTTGCTTCAAGGTCTTTAAAGTGGCCTGATGCTTTGCCTCTTGTGTTGATGAGTCTTTGCAGTGTTCCTGATCGGAGGGCAGGATTGTCCTCACATGAAATCATCGTGGGTAGAGTGATGAGACTGCCAGCTGTGCCTACAAATGCACTTGTGAACATTACAGATGACATGATTCTTGATTATAGCAATGGACTGGCTGGGGTGGTATGTTCTGCGTCTCACCAGGTTGGAGCTGCCAGCGCACCACCTCATCAGGAGTAGTGCCATGATCTCAGCCCTGGCCACTGGGTCCTGGTGAAGAAACATGTGAGGAAAACGTGCATGGAACCTCGTTGGCGTGGCTCTTACCAAGTAATTTTTAAGTGACGACTACTGCGGTCAAGTGCGGAGGTCTCCCCAAATGGATCCAAGCTGCTCATTCTCGCAGATGATGTTACATCACCTCTCCAAGAAGCACCAGTAGTAACAGAGAAATAGGGAGCAGGTTAGATAGCTGTTGAGTACCAAGGAGAGTCTGGAACAGCACATGTTCATCCTGGGCGGGGTCTTGATGAGTTGACAATTGAAGTAGAGTCTCGTACTGTTGTGTTGCCTGAACCAGATTCAGGCCCAGACAAAGGGCTGAGTGTTGTAGTGACATGAATGGGAGCTGAAAAACATTGGCCACGAAGGCAAGAGAGAGAGAGAGCAAGTTTTTCAGAGGAACGTGTGCCACCAACCATTCCAGAGGATACTGGCCATTCTGACCTGAGTGAGGGAGAAGGACTTGTACTCAGGAGATCAAAAAGAGCTAGAATACCCTGCTGAATGTACTCTTCACCTGAATGGACAAACGTTGCTGCCGATGATAGAGAGGGAGACTTTTGGAACTTTTGGGATTCTGAGAATAACAGTGCAGATCTAACTGAGCCTCCTTGAACTGAACATTGTGGCTGAGCTGTGTTTTGAATTTACCTTGCCGCTGAATAAATGTATCTGATTTATCACTGAAGTGATCTCTCAATGAATTTGAACAGTGCACTTACTAGAGACAATTAAATATACTTTGTTGAAGGTTCTAAGAACATTACCTTGGCCCGAGTCTGCTGAAGGAGCTTAAGGGTAGCACTCAGAAGAACATGGAGTAGGGCTGAGGAAGACTCACAAAGTCTTTGTAAATAGTTTTATTTCACATTGCTGAACCTTGTTATGCCATTTGCACAGGTGGAAACTAGCAGAAAAGACTTTTGACCCAACGGTCTGACTTAAGAGACGTTATGGAAACTAACAACCGTAGGAGGCATAGGTACTCATTAGCAGGTGTGTTAGTCGTTGTAGCTAGATCACTAATTGTTTTACTTGTGGGAATGTATTTATCCACATCTTCTAGTTTAGTAAAAATTAAGCCAACAAGTATTCCTAAAGTCCCACTTCCAGCTGATGGCAGTTTGCATTCACTCAGGGAAAAAGAATTACATGTAGATGAATCTAGAGGAGATTTTTCAAATGCTTATTTTAAATGGCTTTATGAATATATTGACACTATGGGGCAGATTTACAAGCTCCTTGCGCCACTGGTGCATCACTTTTTGTGTCATACCGGTGGCACATTTAACTGCTCCATATTTACAAGGACAGGAAGAGCCACCCTGCATGACTTTTCCTGTCCTTGTAAATATGGCCCCTTTGCACGCAGCACTTTGCGTCAAAGGCGTGTTCCATGGGTGTTGCTGTGGGTGTTCCCACGCAACACTCATGGAACCACACACATTTCCAGATTTACGAGGAATCGTAAATCTGGAAATGCGTGTGAATGCTACGCCTCCCCACAACGAGGAGAAATGTATTCATTTCTCCTCGTTTTCTTTTCCTCTTTCTATGCGTGCTGCATTCTGCAGCACACATAGAAAGAGGAAATCACCTCTAATGATTGTTTTTGTTCAGGAAGTGTTCCCTTCCTGTACATAAACAATCATTGAAACAATTACGTTTTTCAACTTCTATATGTGCTAATGCAGCACACATAGAAGTTGAAAAACTGCATTTTCCAGATTGTTTTTGTGCAGGAAGTGAACCCTTCCTGAACAGAAATAATCTCCCCATGACGCAGGCATCCATGCACCATGGTGCAAGGGTGCCTGCGCATGGCAGCAGTGTGTGCGCCAACGCAGGGGGAAGCACGAAGATGCATCATATTGTTGTAAATATGTTGCATCCCTGTGCTTTGAAAGTGACTCAGTGCGGCGCAGCCAAATGGCTTGCGGAACGCACTGAGTCACTTTCTTGTAAATCTTCCCCTATAGATGCAAGGGATTGCTATGTCTGCACGCAATTACCTGCATCAGCTGCGGAGGGCATCACGTACCATCATAGCCCTTTGATTTTTGGTGTCACTTGTAGCCTTTTGCTTAGCCTTTTCTATGGAAAGGGTCATTTCCAGTATTATTTTTCGAATTATGATCTAGTTTTTTCAGAAGTTCCCATAAGTGAGTATTTGAATCGTCACCCTGGTCCTAAAGAGATAGGAATAAACAAAAGTCTCTTTAAACCCACCATGACATTAGACACTGCCTATGCTCACCGAAACAATTTGACTTGTATTTTGACAGAAGTTAAGAAGAAATTTGTAAATTTATTCAAAGATAGGAGGAAAAATATGGAATTTAAGTCAAAAAACAGATACGAATGATTCTGTGTGGTAGACATATTCCAGACCTAAATGAGGTGCTAGTGCTAGAGAAGTAGTGGGAGACATATTTGGTGCAATGATTCCAACTGTGGGTGTAATTTTAAATTACATAAAGATTAGAAAGTTGTTTGCCATAATGGATAAGCTGTCCACCCGTACAGCAGGAGTTTTTTTGGCTGTAGATACTAAGAAACTATCTTTGAGATCCATGGTTTTGCAAAATAGACTTGCGTTAGATATCCTCGGATGTCAAAGGTCCATCAATGAGGTACCTACATCCCTGGCAAAAGCAAGAACTTGAAGGTGTATATAAAGAACATTTCTGGTTCGAAGGAAGATTTGAAGGAGTAAGAAGCCACAGGTGCTTGGTAAGCAATTGGAAATTAATTTGATGCGGTAAGCAAATGGCTTGGAAACTTGGGAAGTGTAATATTGGGTTCCATCTTGAAGCCCCTTGTGATAATTGCTCTTTGTGCAATATTTTTTATTGTGACCTATAAGGGTTATAAGTAAGCCCGGGTAGGTAACTACGCTCCACCAGCGTAGTTTACGTAGTTTTGCATCCTCCGCGTTCCGTTGTGAAAGCGGAGTTTAAGCAACACTGCGACTCCGTGGCAGAGCATAGTTAGCCGGCCCCTCCACCCTCCCAAAGTAATTATAAAGGCATTAAAAAGGCACTTGCCTGCTGTGGCTGCCTCCTCCTTGCCATGGCCACTCTCCTTCCTCCTCCTTGCCATCCTTCTTCACTGATAACCCCTACGTTGTACGTCTTGCGAGTGAGCATGTGCACGCGCAAGATGTACAATGTAGGGGTTATCTAAGAAGAAGGATGGCGAGGACGAGGAAGGAGACCGGCCATGGCAAGGTGGAGGCAGACTTGGCAGGTAATTGCCTTTTTAATGACTTTATAATTATCTTGGGAGGAGGGAGGGCGCCGAGCGAAGTTCCACTGAGTTGTTTTCCAACTCTGTGGAACTTCACGTAGAGGCACTACGCCTGCTCCGCCCAGGGTTAGTTATAAGAGTGTACAAGCATGGAAAGGAGTAAAAAAAAAAAGAGAGGATGTAGAATTGGAGGTGATTCAGTGTAGATACTTTGATGACATTAAAAATCTGGAGGAGTTTAGACGAAAAGTTATGAAACCCATGAGGTTTTGACTGGTCCATCTGATAAGGATAAAATCTTGATTGGGAAGTCTAGAACCGCCATCAGAGGAAGGACTGGAGCACTGCAATTTAGGCTCCACCCCTACACATCACACAAACACAATATTTACATGCACTTAGCACTATATACTCTGTGTGCCTTAACTTTATTAACGTGGAGTGAAGCATTCAAATGTACTCCTGAAGTGTATTTACTGTAAAAACCAGAGACATTAATGATTACTCTATTCATGAACATATGTAGTTCTCACATATATTTACACTCATGGTTTAAGACGTATTGCATTTGTTGAAAGTGCTTTGCATATGTAAACTGTTGAACTTGGCCCTTTTTGCACGGTCATCCCTGAACATTTTGCCTTTCCCCATGCCTTTTCTCTGACATGGTGTTGGTGGTTTTAGGCCTCTGGGCACTTTAGCACTGCTGTCCAGTGTAAAGTGCGTGCGCTCTCTGTGTTATACATGGTTGCGGGCAGTTGCACCCTCACAGGGTGTTGGGGGCTCCAAAGGCACGGTCGTGCCAGTGCTTGATTGGGCCAGTTTAATTTAGAGAGCCCCAGAACGGGGCCCCAGCGTGCCAGGGCCTCTTGATTTATTTTTCACAGCTGCCCCGCCTGCTAGAGGGCAGCTGCAACGATGGGCACATCTATTGGCCATAAGTTGCTCTTAGGGCCCCAGTGGGGGTCCAGAGGCACAGTGGTGCCCGTGTTTGTCACTGCAGATTCCAGCTGCCCTGCAAGAGCACAGGCAGCTGCAACGTGGGGTACATTGGTTTACAGAGTCCCAGTGGGGACCCACCCAGAGGGCACAGTGAGTGCCCATGCCTACAGTTCATCACAGCTGCACAGCAATTAGTGGCAGCTGCAACGTTTAGGCCAGTGCAATTGCGCACTTTGGGATTCTGCTACATTGGCAGCACGCCCTGACATTATGGACATAGGGCATTTGGCCAGGGGGACTGTTAGGTTGATAGGGCGCCAGGCCCTAATGTGATTTATGTGGTGCGCAGGAAATGTGATTTGTGCACCCTGATTTATGCCTCTAATGTGGTTTATGTTTGAGGTTATTTGCATACTGTGTTTATGAGGTTATTCTCTACTGTGATTTATGCCTCTAAAGTGATTTATGATTAGGAGGTTATGGTCTAATATGTTTAGGCTTATGAGGTTGGCGCATAATGTATTTGACGCCTGATGTGATGCTGATTGCATACTATGATTTATGTTGCAGGATATAATGCTGAGTACAGTGTTTGCCAGTAGTTACTGGTTGTGTTTTACATTTACTGTTTTCACTTTGTGATGGTTCTGACAGTGACCCAATTGGCCCTGTCATGTGTATATAATCCCCTGTAAATATTGCCTAGTGCCAGTTGGCACAGTGTATATTGTGTGATTACTATTCTAATGTGTTTATGATAATACAAAGGCTATTTTTATATATAACCTTGTGTGGAGTTTCTTTTGTGGTGTGCCTAGTGTGTTGCTGCTGTGTGTGTGTTGCACAAACGCTTTACACATTGCCTCTGGAATAAGCATGACTGCTCGTGCCAAGCTAGCAAGGGGGTGAGCAGGGGTTATATTCTGCGTGTAACTCCCTTGCCCTGACTAGAGTGGTGGTTTCTGCCTGGCTTAGGCGCAAGCCCTAGCCAACCAGAAATCCCATTTCTAACATTGGTTGTCAGCGGTGAGGATAGGACTTGCGTTTGCGCAGTACCACAGCGACAACTGGTTGCACTACAAACTCTGCATTTAGATAGTCACATCTTTGGGGATGATTGTTTCTGATTTTGTTTTCTCCTTAAAAGTGTCCTTTTTGGGAAATGTGTTCTCTTGTTGCACTATGAGTTGTGTATCTTGCCAAGGACAGAAACCAGAGAATCTGAAGGAGGAGACTACCCCTACGCTGCGTGTTGTTGGGGTTGGCCTGCAGTGGTGACTTAATTGGCAAGGAGAAACTAGCTCGGGAGGGTAGATTATCCCCTAAGTGCAGTTTGAGTTTTCTGGATTCCCCAGTAAGGGTGGGATCCAGTGGTGGCAGCAATGTGGAGTCCAGTGCAGGAAGTCCCATTCCCAGAGCCCGGAAGATGGTACCTAGTTCCCAGTTAGAGGGGTACAGGTTGAGATTCAGGGGCAGTAAGAAATTGTCTCACCAGTCTTGGGGGGAGTTTGTGGATGAGTGTTGTGATGCACTGGACGATTGGGTGCGAGTTCTCTGATTCCAGGGAACTTGCACGGGAGGCAGACCTCTGGCTGCGTGTTAGAGGATCTGAAGAGGCATTTGGGAGTGATCCTAAAAGGAGTGGCTCAGGTATCTTCCGGACCTGCGTGGTGGAAGAGGTTCAGAGTAGCCCAGCTAGGTCCCAGTGTAGGGGGAGGGGTGTAGGGGCTCACGTCCTGTCTCTGCGGAGAAGGAGTGAGTGTGGAACTGCGTGTCCCAAGGTGCCTGAAACCCAGTCTCAGGGCCTGGAGTGTTCCTTAAGGGAACACCAGGTTGGGGGCCTAGGCTGTACTGGTAGGCCATTTGAGGGGGATCTCCCAGTGTCTAGAGAACCTGGAGCATCTGTAAACGGAGCTCCAGTGGTTCTGGTGTCTGGCAGTGCCACTCCTAAGTGGAGGGTGCAGAAGTCCAGATAGAGGGGTGAGAGGGGGAAAGAGTCCCCAGTGGAAGCACCAGTGGGTCAGGGGCCAGCCAGAAGGGCTGAGTCGCCAATGAATGACCATGGTGACACCACTTCTGTCCTGGGGGATCTTCACACACTGTCAGAGGGACAGGGGTTGGGAGATCTGCGCCAGGCAGACTGTCACACAACACATGAGTTATGTGTCACCCTCAGGGGGGGGCATGCATGCTCCCAAGGAAGTCCTGGTGCGCCAGGCGGTTGCTCAGCCGCAGGGTTCTGTCCCTGGGTTGGGAGGCTAGGTTCAGGGTATGCCTGACCTGGAGGGAAGGACAACTGTAATCAGTGTCCTGACCGGTTTGTCTTCTAGAGGTACCACTCCTGAGGGGAGGGTACAGTGCTCTGGAAGGGGTGCAGAGGGAAGGAGTCCTCGCCTCTGACCCCGGTGCAGCCTGGGGGTTTAGATCCCAGGTTGGTAAATCAGTTGCTGTAGAGAGGTCCTGAACTGGTGAGTGAGTTGTGTTCTGAGGTTGCCTCTCGTAGGAGGAGAGCGCGGAACCCCAGGTTGGAGGATCAGTGGCAGTTTGGAACTACACTGAGAGGAAGGGTGGAGAATGGCTATTATGTGCCAGGGGTTACTGCCCACCACTCTGTGGATTGGCAAGGACCGGAGGTGTCTGGATGGTCTAGGGCCTGGTCCTGGCCGCGGACAACTAGGGGAGTACCAGTGGGGTAGCCTAGTTGGTCCTGAGAGCTTTTACAGAGGGAACCACATGGGTTCAGAGTGGCGTAGAACCGGAAGGTGTCCATGCAGTGGCGGGCCCGCGTCCGTGTTCTATCGCCCAAAGCAGGGAAGCCCATCAAGGTAGTGATTGGTCTACCCTGCGTTTTGGCTGGAAGGGGGTTGTGTTGGACTTGGCCCTTTTTGCAGGTTCATCCCTGAACTTTTTGCCTTTCCCCTAGCCTTTTCTCTGACATGGTGTTGGTGGTTTTAGGCCTCTGGGCACTTTAGCACTGCTGTCCAGTGTAAAGTACGTGCGCTCTCTGTGTTATACATGGTTGCGGGCAGTTGTACCCTCACAGGGTGTTGGGGGCTCCAAAGGCACGGTCGTGCCAGTGCTTGATTGGGCCAGTTTAATCTAGAGAGCCCCAGAACGGGGCCCCAGCGTGCCAGGGCCTCTTGATTTATTTTTCACAGCTGCCCCGCCTGCTAGAGGGCAGCTGCAACGATGGGCACATCTATTGGTCATAAGTTGCTCTTAGGGCCCCAGTGGGGGTCCAGAGGCACAGTGGTGCCCGTGTTTGTCACTGCAGATTCCAGCTGCCCTGCGAGAGCACAGGCAGCTGCAACGTGGGGTACATTGGTTTACAGAGTCCCAGTGGGGACCCACCCAAAGGGCTCAGTGAGTGCCCATGCCTACAGTTCATCACAGCTGCACAGCAATTAGTGGCAGCTGCAACGTTTAGGCCAGCGCAATTGCGCACTTTGGGATTCTGCTGCATTGGCAGCACGCCCTGACATTATGGACATAGGGCATTTGAGCCCTCTGAGAAGGCCAGTTGGCCAAAGGGACTGTTAGGTTGATAGGGCGCCAGGCCCTAATGTGATTTATGTGGTGCGCAGGAAATGTGATTTAGGCACCCTGATTTATGCCTCTAATGTGGTTTATGTTTGAGGTTATTTGCATACTGTGTTTATGAGGTTATTCTCTACTGTGATTTATGCCTCTAAAGTGATTTATGATTAGGAGGTTATGGTCTAATATGTTTAGGCTTATGAGGTTGGCGCATAATGTATTTTACGCCTGATGTGATGCTGATTGCATACTATGATTTATGTTGCAGGATATAATGCTGAGTACAGTGTTTGCCAGTAGTTACTGGTTGTGTTTTACATTTACTATTTTCACTTTGTGATGGTTCTGACAGTGGCCCAATTGGCCCTATCATGTGTATATAATCCCCTGTAAATATTGCCTAGTGCCAGTTGGCACAGTGTATATTGTGTGATTACTATTCCAATGTGTTTATAATAATACAAAGGCTATTTTTATATATAACCTTGTGTGGAGTTCCTTTTGTGGTGTGCCTAGTGTGTTGCTGCTGTGTGTGTGTTGCGCAAACGCTTTACACATTGCCTCTGGGATAAGCCTGACTGCTCGTGCCAAACTACCAAGGGGGTGAGCAGGGGTTATCTTCAGCGTGTAACTCCCTTGCCCTGACTAGAGTGGTGGTTTTTGCCTGGCTTAGGCGCAAGCCCTAGCCAACCAGAAATCCCATTTCTAACACAAACCATGAATAAATTTATTTACGTTTGCATTTATTCTTGTTGCATTTCTTTTGAATTTGTACGTGCACATATAATCATGCATTTGAAGTGCCATTACAATGTTTAGGTAAGTTAGCACAACAACATACATACTTTCTATGTTCTTTTTCTTTGCAGATGTGCTTTCGTGATTTCATAGCTAGAGAAAGGAGTATTATGTATTAGAGATAGGGATGCCTGAGAGAGAAAATCTTGGCAGAGATGTGGAGAGCAAACAAGCTGAAGAAGCTTCCTATTCATCCTGGATCAGGAATGGTGCAATACTCAAGGTCATTGTGAGTGTTGAAGTTTCGTGGGATGAGAAAATCTGGAAATGTTGCCATTGTACAATGTGAAGTGCAACACAATTGGTTCTTGTTGGGGTGGTGTGAGATATGTCCTATGACGAAATTTTTGTGTGTTTCAATTAAGGTATGCACTGTTAGAGTTTTAAGCAGATCCCTTTGGATTTTGAGAAGTAAAGACCTCTTTGCTTTCCCTATTCTTGTGAGTGTAAAGCTATACACTAAACGCATACTCTCTTCAGAAGACTTTTACAGGAGTTTTCACTATGCTGACACTGTCATGTCCTTTAGGCTAGTCCTGTCATGTATACCCCTATTTTCATACATTGTCCTATCCACACGACAATAACGATTCCAAACAGGTGACCTTTTACCTAGTAGCTTGCTCCTGTCTTTTCGACACCAGGCTCTGAGTATTCTATCATAATCCCTGTACCTGACGTACATAAACATGTCCCCAGGCACGGCATAATTATTCTGTATAAGGGTCACCACTTTTTTTCATCCTTGGCCAACAGCCCGCTGTGCATGATCACATTTGCTTGGAAAAACATTTGATTGTTTTCAAAACATTTATGTTTGTTTTCAAAACATATCGATTCTAGAAGAAACCCTGGAGTACCCACTCTAGTATATAAGACCCTTATTTCCCCCTGCAAACTAGAGGAGAATTCCTTCCAAGCTGACACGGGGTCCTGAATGCTGAATCTTCGACACGCAGTGGTCTCACATCCCTTGCGGGGTGTCATCCTCAGGGCAGAGATGGGGTCCTTCATTCTCTACCATCAGGTGAGGGGGATGGTTTTTCCCTAGGGGTTTCTTGGCTGCATTCATACATACATATACGCATATACATGCTACACATACAGATCTAGGCTAGGTACATTTAGGCAAATTACTTAGGGCGTGCATTTTAGGAATATGCAAGTGCTATTGTTTTTATCTGAACTGCTTATGTTCATCTTATTAGCACTATGGTAGTAATGTATCTACTATTTACTATATTGGTACTTGCAATCTCTTTTGTAGGCTTCTGTCTCCTGATTGTCGCAGCAAATATGTTTTACACAAGACTGACGCTAGACCAATAAATACTCATTGAAACGTCCTAATCGTCATCCTGTGTCTTTTCTGAGAATAAGTGAGCACGAGTGACTGAGCGAAAAGTACTGTACTGTTTTCCACGATCCCTGAGGAATCAGGGTTGTCAGAAACTACCTAGGCCACTGTAAGATACAGGATGGTGGTAGTGGCACTGTAAAGCTAACGGCTGACATATCCTGTGGGGATGTCCGGAAGCGGTCTGGACACCAAGCCCTTAGTTTATGTCATCCAAAATTCGCAGGTCCTGGGGATTCCTAGGAACTACATGACATGGCACGGCCAACGTTGGTTTGGTTCTTATATTAACAGTGAAAATCTGAGTAGTTCAGTCCTGCTTTCTCAAAAAGCCCTACTCACACCTTTCAGAGACGTCTGAAGTGGGAAGGGAAATCCGCCTTAGCTGAGCAGATATACCCTGTGTATTGGCTGAAGGTTTAAACAAGCTTGTAAGGATAAAAGGTTTACCGCATTGTGCAAAACCCCTAAATTTCTAAAAACATGTATTCTTCTCCATTTGAGAATGACTGAGTCCATGAGCAGTGGTTCAGGGAATGGGGAAGAAGAGCTTGCTAACACTCTCAACATCACAGAGAACTGTAGAAATGCAGTAACTATTAAATTAATAGAACACAGCGTACCCGCAACAGGTGGCTATGTTACCTTCGTGATTGAGGCACACAAGGTGTTCGGATCAGAGGTATTCTATTCTTGGGTTCAGTTCTCACCTGCAGATCCACAGACCAAATTCTTCCACACATACATTGTAGTTGAACCACCAGAAGACTACATTCCTTACAAAGACATTGAAGTCCCATTAACTTACCAGCAACACAGAATCTGGTTTAAAGGCACCCTCCCACACACAACATCCATCGTAAGTCTCGGTCCACTCAGCATAGAAGGAGCGACCTGGCCAGTCTTAGCGACATACACTCCATATCCAGAGATAGATACACTACCAGTGGATGAAGTCCGTACAATATATAAAGACATATTCCGGCTATACAGACACATTGTCCAGTTCGTCATGCGAACATTAACAGTCCAACCTGCGAGAAATGCTCCAGTTGGTCCACATCTGACCACACCCACCATTAACCCACAGACACTAAAATCAGTGATAGGAACAATACCTTCCAAACAGGAGCAAATTCCATTCTGGATAGCACAAAAAATTGCACAGCTGGAAGCAGTATTTCCCCATAAGGTTCTGCAGGAAAAACACAGAATGCCAACCATTTGCTTGCCAATGGGGATAGTTCCCTCGATTGAAGATTGTAACTCTCGGGGAACAATCTTTGCTGCTGTATGCATTAGGATACACAGTACCCCTTCCATATCATTCGTTCCAGAAGTATTGAAACAAATACAGAATGAGTACGGGGCAGGACCTGCCCTGGACTTGGGGATGAAACTGATGGGTAATTTTGCCCAAGTCTCTGCAATCATGCTGAGCAACATAAAGGGGGAGGCAGCAGCAGTGGCCATACACAGCCATCTAAGGGAAATAGTACCTATAAATAAGGAGCAAAAATTACCAAGAAACCTATGCTGCATTAGGTAGAGATAATCTGGGAACCAAAGCAGGGAAGCCGCAAATGGCAGGTAGTCTCGATAAGGACAACTCGAAGCAAGCACCCGCTTCTTCTAAAAAGAAATGGGAGAACAAACAATCTAAAAACAACAATACATAAAAGAATTCATGATCAAGGGGTGGGTCTTCCCAACGGGAGTCCTCTGAAAAGAGATATAACCTTAGGAATCATGATAACATTAGGAAACCTGACAGGTATCAGGACACTGATACACATTCATTTCGTTCCTTTCAGGGTTCATCAAAACATTCGGAGAGGGACGGGTGATCAAAACAAAAGCA
This sequence comes from Calotriton arnoldi, assembly GCA_963921515.1. Taxonomy (NCBI): domain Eukaryota; kingdom Metazoa; phylum Chordata; class Amphibia; order Caudata; family Salamandridae; genus Calotriton; species Calotriton arnoldi. The sequence goes on along the minus strand of CAWUFW010019023.1, from coordinate 163,080 downwards.
GGAAGATCGACCAAAAACAAAAAATCGAAACACATCGAAATTCAGATTACATTATCAAACAGGAAGAGCAACCTAAAGCAAAACCTCAATTTAAAAAGAAGAAAGTAGCTGGTGTAAAAATTAGACATGCCCAGGTTACTGAGGACTCAGATTCTGAATGAGGAATGGCCTCTGACGATGCTAGACAGGGCGGCAGAACTAGCAATAGCTCGCCGGAACCTGAAGAATTTTCTGGTGACAGCAGTCTTGAATGAACACAGCACGGTGGAAACACCTGATACAAGAGTTAGTGTCCCACATCGATTACACGAAATTACACTCCAAATAGAGGGGGACATCTCAAGAAAAGTTAAAGGTCTCTTTTGGGAGAACTTAACATATGGATATAACATACTGTTAGCAGAAACAAATTGGCCTCCTGAGTTTGTGATGGATTGCCCAAGAGGGGAAAGCGTCATTTTGCCTGCTTTCTCCGATCTCGTTCCAGAATCTTTAAAACATTCATACGCGCAGGAGTGAGTGCTAGCACTAGCTCCGGCATTATACTGCAACCATGTAGGGTAGGACGTGGAGTCTACTCACCACGAAATCCCATTAAAATCTACTCCAAATCCACAGAGACAGTACCCTATACAAATGATGCAAAAAGACAGGTCAAAGAAATCTTAGTGAATCTTGAATACCAAGGTGTGATCGAGACTTGCACCTCCCCAATGAACAATCCCTTGTTTCCCGTGATGAAACCTGACAACTCATATTGTCTAGTTTTAGATTACCGACATTTAAACACATGCAAACAAACATTTGCAGTTCAAAATGTACATAGTGCCACATTCATGAATAACATTCTGCGGAAGAAATACAAAACGACATTAGATATCTTGAATGGATTCTTGTGCCAAAATATAGCTCCAGAAAGCAGATATTTGACAGCATTTTCTGCCCTCGGCACTCAGCGTAATTTTTGTTCTTTGCCCCAGGGGTATGAGAACAGCCTGGGGCTATTCTCAGCAAGAGTGTCAGAATTATTACAAACATGTGACGAGGAGGCAGTGTCCTATGTAGATGATATCTATCTGATCGACGATGAATTACTTGAACACTTGAGCAGGGTGAACAACATAATTGTGGGTTTCGCCAATTTGGGCTACAAATTTAATTTCAAGAAATCAAAAATTGCCTATCTCAATGTCCTATTTTTGGGATATGAACTATCAAGTGAAGGCAAGAGCTTGGCAGCTAACTTTTTTAGAAAAGTGCGTGCTGCTCCAACCTCCAAAGACTCTCAAAAGTTTGCAATCCATTTTGGGATTTCTAAATATTGGCAGAACATACATTCTGGATTACGCAGAAAGAGTAAAACCTTTCTACGACTTAATCAGACCTGATTTCACAGCACATCAGTGGACACAAGAACATACAGATACTCTCCGTTCCGTTCCGGCCGACATGATAGCATCAAAACACGCGCACCCACGTGTGAATTCTACCAACTTGGTGATCCGGGTGGTCCCAGGTTTATCAGGATATACATACATCACTTTCAATGAAGGTGAGACAGTTCCAATTGCATACAAATCACATTTATACACAAATGCTGAAATGCGATTTGCGGCTACAGAGAAAATACTGATAGCAGTGCAGACTTCTGTAGTGAGAGAAAGAGCACTAGCACGGGGGAAACGCATGATCATTGTTACCCCAGTACCAACTTTACAAGCTGTTACCAAAGCTGGCATTCCAAATGCGAAAGCACTGCATCCGCAATGTATACAATGGGCTAATTATTTCACTGCAACAGACGTAGATTACAAATATGATTCTTCATTAAAAACACAAGCGTTCCTGCAGTACGAACAAGAATACCCTCTCCCGAATGAAATCTTGCTTTTAGAGTAATATGAATACATCATTTATACTGATGGTTTTGCTCAGCCTGCCATAGGAAGTAAACAACAGTATAGCGCAGCATGTTCTATAGTGAAGGGACGTATGCGGGATGGTAAGATCCATCCCAGCAATTCGACTACGCAATCTCTTGGAGATTGTACAGCACAGTTAGCAGATCTGAAAGCCCTGATACTAGCACTACAATATACAGATCGGGAATTCCCACACTGATAGTGTAGGATTCATTTTACTGTGTGCAGTCCTATAATGGAATCTTCATTACTGGGGCCAGAATGGGTTTAGAGAGTCCAAGGGTTGCACAATTAAACATAAATTGTTATGGGAACAAGTGGCAAAGCTAAAAGCATGCTATTATTTACACCTTGAGTCATCAGCGTGTTGGCGTACATGTTGAAGGGAATTCACTGGCTGATGAAGCTGCCAAGGCGACAGTGTGAACTGTTACCGTTGCTGCAATCACTCGTTCTAGCACGAGGATAGACGGAGACATGTTGATAGCTGTCAACGCCTCAAAGAACAGCTCTGCCGTTTCGAAAGGCTTTCCACTCAAATATTCCTATAAATTAGATGCGCAAAAGACACAGTGTGCTCAAATTCCAGGAGTGGGGGACAGAGTTATACCAAACATGGATCGCAGATTAGGTTTAATATTAGCTGCGCACGAAGGTCTGGGCTCAGCCCACGCAGGAGTCACTGCTACAATTTCATTACTGAAGCGGCGATTCTGGTGGCCAAGTTTGTCTAAACAAACAAAGGCTTATGTCTTAAAGTGCGACATCTGCCAGCAGATGAAAGGTTCTACCGTGGCACGGCCACCATAAACACCATTACTCATTTCAGACAGACCTCTCGCATGTGTCTATTTGGATCACTGCGGCCCCTTAAATTCAGATGGGGCTTACAAGTACATCTTGGTGGCAGTAGATTCATGCTCTAGATTTCTATGGGTTTGGCCTCATCGCTCAGCTCACGCTCAAACTGTTATTAAGGATTTGCGAGTCTTTATCGGAACATATGCAACTGGCATGTTATTTTCCAACGTGGCCCTGCGTTTAGCTCACAGGCTTGCAAGAAAGCCATGGAAGGTATGGGCGTGGCCTTGCTGTACTCCTCCCCCTACCATTCAGGGGGAAATTCAGTGGTGGAGAGGAGAAACCGGTACCTAAAGCAATCCTTAACAGCAAGGGCATTAGGTGCAGGAGGTAGTTGGGTCAATCACCTATATGGGGTCCAGAGGGCACTAAATAATATGCAAAGAAAATCCTTGGAAGGACGTACCCCCTATGAGATCCTGTTTGGGACAAGAATGTGGGTACCTGACCTCGATTGTGCCAGCAGAGTGGCGGATGTAAAACCATTTGAATTGAATGATCGTTTGGCTGTTTTACAGGAACTCAATGAATTCCAGGCATTACAAAGCAACCTCCAAGTAAAACGCACTGCCACTGGGGAAGTGAAACCAGTACTGGCAAGACCTGTCTGGGTCCCAAAGATTGTGAAGCTAGTCAGAGAAAAGATCGTGGACAAGAAAGAGTTTGGGCCATCCTACAGAACACCTGTACCTGTCCTGGTGGTTCAAGGAACAAGAACAGTACTTCTTCCACCTCTTGCTGGCAAAAAAGAAAAACGATTCATCTCCATTGATCTGATCAAACCACACTATGTGGCTGATTCTCAACAGTAGTCCTGAGTAGCGCAGATCTCCTCTTGCTACAATACAGTAAGTTCAGATGGAAAGACTAATAGGAGTATCAAATAACGGATAACGAATTACACCACTTGAAACTGAACAACATCCAAATGCATCTGAAACGCACATTGCAATTCGGCCCAATAATGACATTTACATCAATGTGCCTTCACAAAAAGCTACTGCCAGTTCTACAAACACTGCTGAGCTCCCAAAGATAGATCGGACTGCGTCTGGCTACTTCATCAACTTCAATGACTTTTCTTCATATCCAAGTGAACCTGAGCAAACGCCACCCATTTCCAGAAAAGAACAATTTCGACAATTCTATCTCTGGCTGAAAAAGACTTACTTGGTGTCCCCTTGGTTGCATCTTTGGTTTGCATTAGGGATCCTGTTCCTGTTAATTTGGATTGGTAGAGTAACTGTCTTTTTCCTACTGCTGAATGGACATTACCTCCCACAATGCTCTGTAGTGCAATCCGTGAACTTGGTCCTGAAACCACATACGGCATCATACCATGAACAGAGAGACCTTTCCCTAGTGAACATTACAGCAGTTCCAGTACCGGATAGTATAGTCTGGGATAGGGTTTCATATGATGTATTTGGTCCTGCTGAACATTTGAAAATTCCACATGTATTTAAAATTTCATTGAATGATTTCATCACCCCGAGTACACTCTCTGATGATTGGGACATTGAGACTGTAAATACTATGCTCTAAGATTTAGAACAATCTGCTGCATTTTCTTACAGGGAATTGTATGAAGATACACCTGACTTCGACATTATGTATTGTTACCACCATTATGGTGAGTGTCCCACGCACTGTTAACACTTACCATCAATGGGAACATTGCCCAACACCACCGAAAGGTAGTTCTGCCACATTCACACAGAAATTTGCGTACTTTTCTGGGTTCAATACATTAGACCCAATGTCATACTATTATAAGCTTGCGCAAACAGAATGCGACTGCGAAGAAAATGATGCTGACAAATACCAAGCTCATATATTTAGCACTTTTTATCTCCCAACTGTCTATACAAGGTTTTGACTATTGGAGGGACACAATAGACACAAAATCCATCTGGGGGACAAAAGAATGCCAGGTTCAGGGAACAGAGGATTTATTTAGAGCTTGCCTCATACCATTACAGATAATTTTCCTGAACAGAACAGTGCAACAGACTACCTGCTACGGGTTTTCAAAAATAAAAGACCTGAAAACACCACGTATCCCTTTGCCCACACCTATTGAAGGTATATTAAATGACACACTGATAAGTGAGGAGATGCTGGGTGCAATGATACAGAATGGTACATACAATTCATCCGCTCCCAATTGGAAGGGATGGTTGGTTTGGCCTATTGACAAATAGGTGTCAATCAAGATTCAAGAGTACCACTGGAGGGTTTAGTAACCATAGACCTGACCCACGTTATGTACACACAGACGACCCAGGGGTAGTGACTTCTTATAATGTTGGGAAGTTATGCCTAGAATGGCTAAAAACCTCAAAACTTTTACAGGTGAAACAACACTTGTCCCTTCTATCAGACAACATGGACCTTAGGGATTCTTGATAGGTCCCAAGAAACCGCGTAAAAAAATGCTTCTTATATGCCCTATACAATGAACTATGGAAAGTCTCCAAACAGGATGCTGCTGAGAGATTACTTGAGATTGATAGAATCAACATAGAAAAGGCCTTAGCTATGGTAGACAATGGAATGACCACACTTTCCTAACATACTTATTCACTGGGCAACATTGTGTCCTCAGCAACTGACATAATGGAACAAGATTTGTCTATTTTACAACACGGGCAATCTCAATTGCGTGCCATTATGCTTTTAAGTTGGACGCTACAATCATTGCGTTATGGCCATGTGCCATGGCGGTACATTAACGGCACAAATCTGTTTTCGGCTTATAATCTGACCGACAGACAGTTGACCATGGCAAGCAGGGATGCAAAGTACACCATGCTACTCACTGAAAAATTGGAGAAGTTACCTTTTACAGTAGCAGAGTCACCATCCACGGAATGGTTAATTCATAGCTATATCACACTGACAATCAAGACATTCCAGTTCCAACACTGCCTTAGATACATCTAAGCAGGCAGGTATGAAGCGTTGGGTGAAGGGTACATACAGGAAACCTGGGAGTTACCATACAGATATAGGTGTAGAAATAAGTACACTGGAGTTTTCTTAAGTGGAACAGACTGTGAGGAGGCTTTAAGTGGATCTTTAGTGTGTAAGGAGGTCTCGCTTCATGGAGCATGTTATGCTTCGAAGGCAAACTTAGTCAAACTTAGTAAACCTCAGGGTTGTTTGTTGTAAGCAAGTATTGTTTCCCCTGACTCACCTAATTAGGAAGGCACCACAGTGGCCTTCGTTGAATGTTTCCAGTATAAGGTTTGAAGCGCTGAGCAGACTGAAAGCCATGTTGTTTCAACAAAATGTGGCCTTAACTTCAGCCCGAGAGACTTTTGATCTCCAGGTTGCAAGGTCTTCAGCAGAGATACAGACCCTAGTCCATACGAACTTCCCGATCCATTTTGGAGAAACGGTTCATCGTATCTTTAACATGTCTGATACAAGTGGGATCGTACACCTATTTAAGAGTCTTGGATTAGGACTCTTAACCACCTTTCAGACCATCTTCGGAGTAATTCCAGCTTTCATACACTCTGTACTTGGAAGCATTTTTGGAGGGCTTCCTTTGGTCCTGCTATCAGTAGCGGGCATCCTGATTTTAATCCTATTGATTCGCAATGGACATCTCAATCCCTCAAGACATGGAGAGAACACTGCTGGAATGACGTTGTCGTGAGCGTATGGTGTTCTACCTGACTACGCCCCAGCTTCGAGAGCTGAGTGATCATTGGTTCCTGTCTTTCAGACCAGTCTGGCTAGACTGTGTCCTGCCTGTGTTCTGCTGCCTCTTCTGCGGAATCGGATGCGTGTTAGATCTGTGTCTGACACTTCCATCGGTTGCGCCACCAGACATAGACGTGCTCCTGTATCCCTTCCAGGCCAACGTGTACAGTTGTCCACAGTGTATTCCCATGTTGATGACAGCATTTCTAGAGCCCCCAAGGGATGCTTCAGCTCCTGTTGGAAGGGAAATCGGCTCTGCTCCAGAAGTACAGGCATCGGTTCCAGGTATGCAGCCATCTAATTCTGCCCCGGCGGCTGCTGTGGGAACCAGAGATGATCATCTTTGTTCACTCAACATTATATTGGAAGTACTGGAGGGATTGCCACCTGCGGATGCTATGTTCAGTGATGTTGAGTCTTCGGCATAGGATTCATAAACAATTTGGCCTTTCCTGTGCTATGACCTATTCTGCATTTTTTAAAGATCTACAAAATTGAAGGTCGTAGCTGACTTTGCTTTATTTTTCTCCTTCTCTGTTCTAACTGAGCATAATGGCTTTCAAGGTGCTCAGTGTAATAATAACCACATATAAAAGTTTAGAAGACCTTTTGATCGCTTTTAGGGCAAAATGACTTTTCTTTTTGGATATTTTTGAAGGTTTTTAAAGTGCTTTTAGTATTTTTATTGTAAATGATTTTTATGCTTTTTATTGGCCTTAGCTTTATCGTTATCTAGCTGACCCTGTTGACCTTTTGATGAGGAGTGAGTGTCATGTCCTTCAGGCTAGTCCTGTTATGTATACCCCTATTTTCATACATTGTCCTATCCACACGACAATAACTATTCCAAACAGGTGACCTTTTACCAAGTAGCTTGCTCCTGTCTCTTCGACACCAGGCTCTTAGTATTCTATCATAATCCCTGACATACATAAACATGTCCCCAGGCACAACATAATTATTCTGTATAAGGGTCACAACTTTTTTCATCCTTGGCCAATAGCCCCCTGTGCATGATCGCATTTGTTTGAAACAACATTTATGATAGTTTTCAAAACATTTATGATTGTTTTCAAAACATTTATTATTGTTTTCAAAACACATCGATTCTAGAAGAAACCCTGGAGTGACCACTCTAGTATATAAGATCCTTATTTCCCTCTGCAAACTAGAGGAGAATTCCTTCCAGGCTGGCACAGGGTCCTGCATGCTGAATCTTTGACACGCAGCAGTCTGACATCCCTTGCGGAGTGTCATCCTCGGAGCAGAGACGGGGTCCTTCATTCTCTACCATCAAGTGAGGGGGATGGTTCTTCCCAAGGGGTTTCTTGGCTACATACATACATATACACATATACATGCTACACATACAGATCTAGGCTAGGTACATTTAGGTAAATTACTCACTGTGTGCATTTTAGGAATATGCAAGTGCTACTGTTTTTATCTGAATTGCTTATGTTCATCTTATTAGCACTATGGTAGGAATGTATCTACTATTTGCTATATTGGTACTTGCAATCTCTTTTGTATGCTTCTGTCTCCTGATTGTCGCTGCAAATATGTTTTCCACAAGACTGACGCTGGACCAATAAATACTTATTGAAACGTCCTAATTGCCATCCTGTGTGTTTTCTGAGAATAAATGAGCACGAGTGACTGAGCGAAAAGTACTGTACTGTTTTCCACGATCCCTGAAGAATCAGGGTTGTCATGTTCAGTGGTTGCCAGAAACTACCTTCGCAACTGTAAGATACAGGGGGGTGGTAGTGGCACTGTAGAGCTACCTGGTCTAACGGCTGACATATCCTGTAGGGGTGTCCGGGAGCGGTCTGGTCACCAAGCCCTCAGTTAAGGTCATCCAAAACGTGCAGGTCCTGGGAATTCCTAGGAACTACACGACAACACCTTCCTGCATTTCTATATTCCAAGCTGACTTTTTCCTTAGGACCCTTTCATAGATAGTTTCAAGACTTAGGTTAAACAACTTTAGAAACTATTCGTGTTTAGGAAGGAGGAACGGAGTTTCTCAGAGGAACACAGAGCCATATTCTTCTGTATCTAGATTATTCTGACTGTAGTCTTTATTGGCCTTCTATTGCCATGCCAGAATCTGTATTGATGTTCTTATTCTGCCTATTCACTGGATTGAATAATAATGTGTAATACACCCACTTAACTTTAGTTACTGATTCCTAGTCCTTATTGTGTTACCCAGTGGGTTATACGAACTCTAAGTTGTTTATTTGAATGTTGACTCCCTTTTGCCTCTCAGTCAACCAGAAAGATCTATCAGGTGAGAAATTGTAACTGCTTTCATTGCGCTCCCAATAGTATGTGTTGTGTAAACAAGCAACAACGATGAGAGGGAGAGAACGCAAGTAATATGAATTGGGGGGATAGTAAGGTACAATGAGGATGGGTAGGAGGTGAATGGGGCAATTAATGGTAGGACGGGAGTAGGATGCAACAGAGGGTAGGAGGTAGACTGCAAACATCAAATTAAAACAAATAAAACAGGCTTTGGAGGGAGCAGCAGACAGCATGAGTGGGAGGGGGAAGAAATAGTACCTGAATCAAGTTGGGAACAGCGGACAGGCATGGTTTAAGTTAAATCAATCTTTGCTTGGTCTCTGCTCCATAGCACGCATCAGAAGTGACGTTCCGGCTGCATTGCCCAATTAAGATGGCTGTAAAGAGAAGTGACACTGAAGCAGACAAATGATAAGCAATGGGTGGGCTCCAAGCCTTTTTTGTAAACAAGAGAGCCTCGCAAGCGAGACGCATGCGCTAGCGCAGGCTCTTGTAGGCTCGACCCTAAAAAAGTTGAAAAGCCTTGTGTCTGAAGGTTCACCTCTAAAGCTAGTCACTTGAACTTCCACATAATTAAGCCCTTTGCAAAGCAAGATAATAAAAGCTGTATAAGGTGAGCAATGCAGCTCAATAGTTTGGCAGCCCTAGCGGGGCAGCACCTGCAGATGGTGCTTCACTTGTTCTGAGCAAGATGCTTGTCTCTGAAATTCTTCCGACACTGAATGAAAGCATGCCATGGCTTCAGTAAAGGCAATGTTGCTCTTAGGATGGTTTCAAGGGCTAGAAACTCTCCCCCTCTCCCTTTGTTTCTGCCCCATCAAGCAATTAGTATTTCCAAGTGGCAGAGGGGGTGAAAGCAAGGGGCAGAGGGAGACTTTGTGGCTGATGGAAATACCTCATTCCATTTTCATCAACTTCTATAAATTGGTGATCGTTTCTGTGTCCAGGTGAGCAGGGCAAAGGATAGAAACGAGTTTGAGTCCCACCTGGAGAAACAGCCAAGGCTGCTTGTTACAGACAATAGGCATTGGATTATGATATATGATTGTGATTATACTGAGAAAGCCTTCAGACAGATATTTTTTACATGTAAATTGACTGTTTACCGTAGTCGGCAAAGTTGTTGTTTTGGTTATTCCCTCTGACTAACCCTGGATTAGACGATTTGTACTGTGCTAATCCTTGTTAACCCCCCTGAATATTTGCAATCTTATGGTGGTAGGCCCGATGGCTGGTTTGTGGAAAAACGTATCTTCATATAACAGGCCTGAGCTGGGTATAGTGGCAACCAATGAACAAGGACATTGGACTTATTTGTTCCTTAGGAAAGGTTATGTTAGATGTAATGGGTCTCTATTGTTTAATATAAAAGTTTATGATAAAGGCAATAGGGCTGATATGTTTATTGCTAATAATTCATATATACCCAATCATTTTTTAAATGTAGGTTAATATTATACTGCTAATCTGGTAAACTTTTGGTTACTTGGAATATTCTCACAGATTATCTTTTTAAGCAAGGGTTTTGGTGATCATTACCTCCTCGGAAAAAACACAGGAGGTAGGTTTTCACTGTGAAAGTCGCTGCTAAGTCTTCAAAAATGAGATTATAGAGTGTTTTACAAACTTAATTGTGTATGTGCTTGTAATTGTATGACTGCCTAATTGCTGCAGTGTGGTGTCTGAAATAACTTTCTCTAATGAACCAATCATGCCTATAGCCTTTTTCGTTGGTTCATTGAAAAAAGTTATTTCAGGCACTGTTCATTCCATGTTTTAATGATGAAAGATTACAACAAAGGCAGTAGGCCTGAGTTATTTCTTGTAAAAAGCTTATGTTAAAGCGAGTAGGCCTCTAAGGGTGCATTGTTAGTTGTGTTGATGCAATAGCCGCCATGACAGTTGAACATGTTGCTTATAGAGCAACAAGCCTAATACCTTAAAAAGGTATTGGATGTGCACATGTGCATGCCATTCTAGTCTTGGCCTTGGTGCTGCACCTGTTCAAAATGTTGAGGGCCGCCAGTAGACTTTGTTCTATTATGATTCTAGAGCCCTGATTATAGGTGGGCTGGAGTTGGGTCAGGTATTTACTGCACCCAGTAAATACTAATATTGTGGGCTCTGATACTTACCAGGTAAAATTATACCTTTTACAACGAGTTTTCTTCTGGAACATGAGTAACTATGTGCACTGGCTGAAAACACCAAATTCAGCATGCATCAGTATTCACTGCATCTATTTTTGACTCTGTAAAATTTGGCAGGTTTGACCAGCTAAAATTGCATGAGGGTACATTGTAGAATTGGATTCATTACCGCAGTAGGTGGAATTTGAATCCCTGGCCTGCTTGTGCAGGGGCTAACAGCACAGATGCACCTATTGAGCTTATTTGTCAGAATGTATTTGCAGTTGCAGCCGGGATGGGTCTGGGGTGGTGGGGCAGGGGGCGAGGGGATGTAAAAAAAGAAAAATACACCTATCTCCTTGCTGCTCTGTCCCACGTTGTCTCTTCTCCACCGAACAGGAAGCAGCTAGGCTCCCTGCTGAGTCAATCACAACACTGCAATGCAGCGTTGTGTTCGGTCTGAGCGCCGTAGTTCGGTGCTCAGATGGGGACTGGGGCCTGGGCATGTTCTCCACCCAGGCTGCAATACAGCCTGGGTGGAAAACATGCTAAGTGAGCTTGACTGTTTGGCCGGCCATAGACGGCCGGCCAAAGCGTCATCCGCACTTCAGTGTGCCCACCACTCCTCCCCTGCCCCGCTCTGTGAGCAGAGCAACCCGCCTCGCCCCCATGCTGCCACAGCAGAAACAAATAAAATGATAATAACATCAAGCTATTATCATTTTATTTTTCCTTTCTTTCACTGCTGCAAAGCAGTGAGTGGGACGGCGCTCCTCCGCCTTAGTGAAGGAGCCACCTCTGTGTATTTTTTAGTACTTTAGTAATGATTTTGCGGTCCTATTCAAGGAGTGGAATGCTGTATGTGACCCATGTTTAAATGGTATTGTACTGTGTGTGTATGTATATATACAGTCAATAATACAATGGGCACTGATGAGGGTCAGTAGATATAGATGAAGCTGTGGCTGTAGGATTTAAGGCATATTTATGATTTACTACATTTGGTCCATAGTTTGCAAAACGTGCAGATTTCACCCGAAAAAAGTTCTATTGCAAATGGATGAAAATAATACTGACAGAGAATGTGCATTATTATTTGCTGCATTTTATAGACAAGCTTGCTGCATAATGTGGTTCTCCGAGCTTAGATAATGCTAAAGTTCTGCAGAAGGGTTTCAGAGCTGTCATTGTGATGATGAAATCCGTAATATATATAATTTCCAAGGTAAATAACTTCAAACTCTGGTGCAATCAAAAAGTCTTTTATTTATCCAATGAAGGAGAGAATCACATCAAAGAGTTTTGGTTCCTAGTTTGGAACCTTTCTGCAAAGTTTTATTAGTAATTTTTAAACTGTAACTGCACAAAAAAATGAAGGGACAAACAAGCTGACCAACAATATAGATGGAGAAATATGGTATTCAGATATGGCTGATTGTAATATCATCAATACAATAAGGCCTGGCTTATTGTATTGCCTTTCTGTTCTTTGTTCTTTGTACTGGACACTATTTCATTTTTTCAGTAAGTGGGCAACCGATGATGATATACGTGGGCATACTGGTGAGAACCTGCCGGTAGCCTCCCTGGTGTTGCGTACGTGAGGTGCCCACTTACTTTCTCACTTATTTATAAGTGCTCTTTACTCTTATGCTGTGGGGTAGGATATATGTTTGCGGATTGACTGACTTCAGTTCCTTTTTCTTTAAGACATTTGAATTGGGGTTTCTGGGACAGGATTAAACTGGACATATTGCCAGAGATTGGCTGGAGGTAAATATCCCCACGTCAGCTGCCTGTCCTAAGACTAAGAGATCATTTACCCCTTGTAACAGCCAGGCCTTATTGTATTGATGATTGATGAGTGGAGGGTGGCCTGGTTTGTTTTTCCCTCTACAGCTCCTTATTGTAGAGTGATTGTAATATCAAACAATACTTCTTTATGATTCATCATCAGTGTAAAATACATGGATAATTCAATTTCCAATATCAAAGAAGTTATCTATGCCAGTCAGTTAGTGAGTCAACTTTATTTTGGTTTGACGAACCATAAAAGTGCACGGTAGAAAGATATGTTAAATACGTAAAAATTCATAGATATACAACGCATGCCAATGGCAGCATAAAAGAGTAAAAGGAAAACTCCAGTCATAAACATAAATTAAGAATATGCTGCTCTAAAAACTAAGATCAGAACCAGAAGGACTAAAACCTCAACAAGAGAAACCTTAAAAATGTCCTCCTGAGGGGTCCGCTATGTCACCCGGACTATCTTTATTATTTTCTAATGAGGGCAGCTCAGCGACTCTATGAAATGTCTAACATAAAATTCTGGTCCTTCGGTCTTTATACAGAACAGAGAATTATTTTGTACTATGGAAATTTAGACTGTTGAATATCTGCCATCGATTCCAATCATCATGAAAATATTTTGGTAAAATCTTCTGACAATGAGGGCCCTCGTACCAGAGATTTAAACCCAGCATTCAAACCATTCATGTACACAGGAATGTAAAAGGGAGACAGGAGTATAGAATGGCCCTAGTTGTAGACCTTGTTTCAATATTGTGCTACAGTGGATTAGATCACCATTGCCCTAACAATCTTGCCTATAGAGTGTTCTATGGACGAGGACCCCCCTAATAAAATTCACAACAGCAGTGCAGATGTCAATTGAGGCCAATGAGTACAAATATCTCATGCCTTTTTTATATGTACAGGTGCATTGCTTTCTCAATAATGGCAGCAAAAATCTTGCTCTTGTTGTTTTGTAAAGTGCACAAAATAATGTAAAGTGCAAGGTGCTTTGTTTGGACAAGTTGTCACAGTGACATGGGATGAGTTGATCTGACCACCCTCCTTGACGTGGAAATGCTGCCAAAAAGTGCACTGTGCCTAACCGAAACCTTGTCAGGTAAAATCTATATTGTGAGTTAGTACTAAAAACTAAGTAAAATTGTAAATGATTCGCCATAGGACTATCACCCACAGGGCACATAATTCCAAAATGTGCCTGCGACTGCCGGTGACGATTGTTAGCGCTGATAGAAAAGGCCATTTTAATGCTGTCTTTGGCTTTTGAGGTCATATTCTGTTTTTTTTTCATTAAAGTCCCGTAATCCAATCTCAAGCAGTGTACATTTCAGGTAATGAAACCAGGGAATCTTATCAACAGTAGAGATGGCCAGACAGTCCCTGATGATATCTCTTGAACAGGCTAAATCTTCAGATAGCCAAATCTTTACCCATAATATCAGAGGAGCAAGGCCAGCACCATCCTCTATATAATCCAGCCCTAATTCAGAGTGGCAGAAGTTTGTGGGTGCACTTTTCAGTACCATCAATAGTCTTCTGATAAAATTATTCTCTACAACTTGAAGCTTATTGCTCCTGCTATCCCCCCAAACTCCCACCCGGGCGATGGATAGGCATTTTGCTTTATAGAGAGCTAATAGTTCTTTTACAGGTTTCTGACCCAATTTGGTAGCAAATCGAAAAAGCGCATCCTGGGCTCTAACTGTCTGCTGCTCTCTTAATGTTAACAGGGAATCCCAAGTCAACTGAGTATTAATAAGGTTACCCAAATACGAAAAGCGTTTGACTTTTTCTCTCTCTTTTCCCTGCATCATAAAAGTTTTTGATTTTGTAGACATGGGATCACACACCATGATATACGATTTCATAAAATTAACTTCAAAATCAAGTGATGTCATAAAATCCGTAAAAGCGTTGAGAGATTTCTAGAGACTGATAGCAGTCCTTGCCAGCAGGACGATATCATATGAGAGTAGTGGGACAAAATGCTTTCCTATCCTTGGTAAATCTAACTTCTTATACAGCCCTGACGGACCCCCTGGGTTGAAGCTATTTGCTGTGTTCTCTCCCCCTTACTACCATGTCTTACACTGACCATTACATTTGCATGCAACCTTTGTAGAAGGGCAACCAAAGCTTCTTCTACTCCCATGTCTCCCATCATTACCCATAACTTGTCCCGATTGACAAAAGCACTCGATAAGTCCATGAAGGCCAGATGAGTTGAACTCTTCATGGACCTTGTGTGCTTGCTGACAATCAGAGACAAGTTGAGACACTGTTCAGTCGTGCCCATACCCCGTCTGAAGCCATATTGTTTTTTTGAAAGAATCCTATTTGCAGCTGACCACTCCTCTAGTCATGCCAAGAGAACCCTACCTAGGACCTTTACCTAGGACCTTTACTGTCACATCAATCAGTGATATTGGTCTATGGCAGGCTGGGTTATTTCTGTCCTCCTTTTTATAGAGCCGGACCACCACTGCCTCTTTCCATGTCGTAGGCAGTGGGCCCATAAACACCGCATTTAAATTTTTTGTTAAAAGCGGGGCCCACAAGACAGGGTTGCCCTTAAAAAGGTCCAGGGGCACTCCGTCGGGACCTGGAGCTTTCAGACAGGTGCCCTGTGATATTGCATCCTCCACCTCTTCCACTGAAATCGACATACTTAACTGGAGGACTTGATCTGGATTATGGATCATCTTCACCCTGTGTCCCAGGAACTATTGCCCTGTTTAGAGGGTTAAAAATACGGGTGAAATGAGCCTCCCACACATCACTGGGGATCAGAGAATCCGCCTAGGACAAGTCTTCTGCGAACATCGGATGATTTATAACTTCCCAGAATTCTGTAGGAACCCTGCTAACAATAAATCATTCCACGCCTCTTTCCTCAATTCCCTTTTTCTTTGTTCAATCACGGATTTGTAGGTGTTCCGGAGGGTTTTTACTCGCTCTATATCCCGGGGACCGGTGTGTAAGGCCACTTTTAGATCTTTGTGGGCTTTTGTACATTCGTTGTTAAACCATCGCTTCAGTGGTAGATTATTTGGGGGGCTCCTTTTTACCAGGGCCGCAGAGATTGCTGAGCAAAGTGCTTCAAAGTCCTGTACTAGTTCTGAAGGAACCCTTTCCTGCTCCAAGCAACTGACCATCAGCTTCCGATTACCAGAAACAATATTAAGCTCACATTTTCGGGAATTTATCCAATCCCATTTCAACCTAATTCCCTTATTTTGATTGTGCTGGATGGGAGGTTCTTCTGATTGCCCTGTCCCAGGACTTACATTAAGGAACGTTATAAGATGATTATGGTCATTTGCACAGTTTGGAGTGCTTTTAAAATCTTGCACAAGAGTTGTGAAATTTTTTGATATTAACATAAAATCAATCGTTCTGGCAAACCCTCCCCCTATATAAGTAGGACAGAGCGGAATTAAATCACTCAGACACTCTTTCTAAGAGATTAGGTAATTGGCGACCACAATAGCATTAAAAGATTCCCTCGGGCCAGAGTGAATAAAGTAGGCCATTGACTTGCCTTCCTTATCTTCGAGGCTGGCTCTTTGCTGTGACTTTACTAATCTCTTCTTGCAAATCCTCAATTACTTGACAATTGCCATTGTCAAAGATGTTGTAATAGAAATGTATAAGCAATAGGTCATCAGATCCCAGTCTCGATATAACGAGCAGTTGATACCATGGAGAGGCACAGATGGTTTTAACTCTTACAGACACATGCTTAACTGCTTTGTCATATGAATATTATAATATCAAATAAATATTGCACAATGCAAATATAAAAGATTGGAATAATCTATTCTGTAATCCTGTAATAATTACTAAATCCTCAATGAGTAAGTAGGCTAACATGCACAATGCATACAACTATATATGGATACAATTGTGCAAGGTACTATGGAAGGCAGAATATCAAAGGGTTACAATATAGTGACCAGAATATTGAGGGACACAATATCGTGGAGGTAAATACACAGAGTACGGATTTACTGTTCTTAGCTACATATCTACATACCTTGAAGATATACAGCTTTCCAGTGTGTTTAGATATGGAGTTAGGTATAGAAAATCTATACAAATTTAGCTTTCAATATATTTTCCCTCAATAGTCTGGTCATGATATTGTGATCCTTCGATGTTCTGTCCTCGATATACCAGACCCACACGTATGGGTACTAGATTCGTAAAAGGCCCCAATGGGCTGGTAAAGAAAATCAGTGATGGATACAGACCTTACTGGTATTAACATTGTAACCCATTCCAAATGGTTTATATGTACATAGTATATATATATATATATACACACCATGGCAGCCTAACTACATTCTGTGTACAGTAGATGTGGTGTCACTCTACACCTGTATCAAACATGACTTAGGAATTCAGGCTTGTAAACACTTTTTTAAGGACAGACCTATTGCTACCTATGACCACTCCAATCTACTGCTCGAGAGACTCCACTTTTGCCTTGAAAAAACTTTTTCATGTTCGGCAAACAATGGATAAGCAACTGACAGGGACTGCCATGGGCAGTTGCTTTGCGCCGAGCTACGCATGTATGTTCATGGGGTGGTGGGAGGCGGAGTATTTGTGGTCTGAGGCCTTTGACGAGTACACCAAATACCTGGTCCTTTGGACCAGGTATATTGAAGACATTTTTCTTAACTGGGATGGGCCCCAAGAAATCCTAGATGATTTTCTTAATGCCATCTCTATAAATGACCTAAACCTCAAGTTTACCAGTAAAGCCAGTACAGAGAAGATTGATTTTTTGAACGTAGAGGTTGGGGTTCAGGATGGGACTTTTGAGACCAGATTACACAGGAAGGAGACAGCTGGAAACAGCATCCTGCATGCAAGGAGCCACCACCCACCCAAACTTAAGTGCAGCATCCCCTATGGGGAACTCCTCAGAGCTAGGAGGAACTGCAGCACCCTAAAAGCCTATGAACTAGAGGAGGGCCGAATGATTGGCAGGTTCCTGCAAAGGGGCTACACACGCAGGGTTCTGGAGGAGGCTAGACACAAGGTCAGGGGTGTGGATAGAAAGACTCTGCTCAAACCTAAGCCACGCACAAACAACAAACCCTTGATCAGGCTTATTACAACTTACAACTCAAGTTGCACTGAGGTTCAGGATATAGTCAGGAAACACTGGCACTTAGTCAAGCTGGAGCAAGTCATAGGCAAACTGGTGAGCCCCAACCCACAGATCACATACCGCAAGAGTCATTCTTTGAAGGACATGCTAGTGCACACACTAATGGAACCAGGCAAGTCGCAGAGTAGTACTTGGCTGAGGGAACTTCCCGGTTTCCACAAATGCGACAAATGTAAGGCGTGCACACACAGTACGAACATCAAGTCCTTGGACTTACCAAGTGGGAAGCAACACAAGATCAAGCCTTTCATTTCCTGTAACAGTGAATATGTGGTATATGTGCTTGTATGTATGTGCGGCATGAGGTATGTGGGGTGCACAATCTTTCCCGATAAGAAACGCATCCTTGAACACCTAAGGGCAATTCGGAACGATGATAGAACATATCCCATGGCTAGACACTGTAGATCCTCACACAGTTCTATTCCAGCTGAGAACCTCAAATCTCATTTTTGGTATTGACAGGGTGCCAACCAATACCAGAGGTGGAGACAGGGAGAAGGCCCTGAGAAGAATGGAATCTCGATATATAATTCACCTCTGCAGCAAATCCCCGGGAGGCCTCAACCAGGATGAGGAGCTCCACGCGCATCTGGGATAGCTCCCCTGCAGACATTACAGCCGTTTGCCGCACAAACCCCCTATGGGACATATGTACAAGAAACCCCCATCCCTCAAATAACCTCCTTACCCCCCTCCTCCCCGGCCCTTTTTCCCCCAACTAAACCCCACACTGATCAAATGTTATCTCGGTCACTGGACCTTTCTCCCCTTACCTAACACTGATTAATGGCTCCATTGGTCCCTGGACCGACTTTCATCAGTATGTTTATGCTCCGTCTCTTTGGGCATTTGAGAATATCTCTGTTACACCTCAAAATATATGCACTTGCATTTCATCATGTTCACATGATAAACTGAATGAATTTCTGTTTCTCTTGTTTATTGTTTTATTTTTCAACCATTTCTTTTTATACATGATAAATTGTAATGTTTATTTATTTTGTGGGAAGAGACATACATATATAATTTCTCTTATGTTTGTTGACTCAATGGAGTCTTATTTCTCAAATACTCAATGGCATTATGTATGTTGAAATGCCAAGTCTTTTTCCTATGTTTATCCTTTTTGTGACAGTGTTTCTCTGCCTATAAAGAGAACACTGCCACAATGTTTCCCCAACTTTGAAAAAGACCGTCAGGTCGAAACGCATCAGTGAGAATAAAGTTATTGTTTGGACTAACCTGGTGTGCGGGCCTTCCTTGAAGCGCGGCGGTGTCAGCAAGGGATTTTGGAAAATATATATATATATATATTTTCACCATGCATTCCCTTCCAGAATTCCAGAGGAAAGAACAAAGTGGCACACCTGGGGACTGCACAATAATTTAATTGTGCACCAAGACGACGCGTTTCGGCGTAAGCCTTTATCGAGTGATTTGGTGCGTGCAAATTCTCTTAGAAATACGAATAGCAGTTCATAAAAAGTGAGAAAATACTTCTATCGTCTCGTCTTAATTACGAGAGCAATGAAAGCTCACTGGAGCCTATTGGAAGCCGATCCCATCATAGGGAAATATATAGGTAGTTCGCCCAACATTACCTACAGAAGGCCGAAATTGATAAAAGATCGTCTGGTGCATAGCTATCAGCAGGAAGTTGCTCCGAGCAATTGGTTGAATCCAGCAAAAGGATTCGTAACATGCAACTCCTGCAAAGCATGTAAGAAAAGCAGAAGCCGCAGGACATATACCACAGATTTAGGAATTACAAAGACAATCACCAGATTGATTACATGTACCAGTAAATATGTAATTTACATCTTAGAGTGTCCCTGCGGTTTCAGATATGTTGGCAGTACGAAGCTGCAATTAAAAATCTGAATTTTGCAACACTTACGTGCCATAATTAACCGAGATTTCAACTATCCCACAGCAAGACACTTTGCTGAGAAACACAACAGCAATATTAGATTGTTGCAGTTTTACGGGATAGACAGGGTTTTGCCACATCAGAGAGGAGGCGACAGAGAATAACAGCTCCGTATCCTAGAGTCGAGATACATCATTGATCTCAACACAAAAACTCCTAATGGTTTGAATAGCGGAGAAGAACTAGAAACCCATATAGGATGTTAGGACCATCCGTACCAAGCATCAATGGCCTCCATTCAGATAGATTTTAAATAGTTTCACTAATTTTAATGTGAGGTAATTAGAGGAGATGCCCATAAAGATAAAGACATATGGGGAGGAATCCATTGGGATTTTTCAAGCATCGAAACACCTATCCAGCACAAATTAATGCGTCAAGTTCATCGAGGCACAAGTAATTAACATATACATATAAATTCAAATAATGGATGAAGTGTTAGATGTTATAATAGGGCACATCCACAAGCTTTTTACCTCACTTTCTCACTTTCTTGTTTGTAACACTTTTTTCATATATTACTTCACTCACCAATATGATCCCACACTGCTGACCTTTCAGGGACACAGGGCACCGACGTACTAATAATCCCGAGCAATGGAGATAATTGGATGATTAAGTGAGTAATACATGGAGTACAGTACTCGACACACTAAGATGACATGGGACCGTCATTTAGGAAATTGCACTTTCTCAGCAATGTTGCTTGTAACCACAGTGATTATTGTTGTTTCTTACAGGCAAAGTGAATTGAATTAACTTTATTGCTGTCCGCCACCGCAAGCAAACATGCAGCTCGCATTCACACTGATTGATGTTACTCGAAAGTAAGGTCAAATGAAATAACTTGATTGAGTATTAGGTGTGGCAACAGGCAGAATCTAGGTGCAAATGACTAAGAGGCAGCACTAATGGCAGAAGTGATTGTATCAATTACATTTATACTGTGATAATGGTATTTATTTATTTATATTGCTGATTGTGCATAATGTCATTTGAATACTAGTCAAACCTGTTGTAGTTACATGAATTAAGACGAGACAATAGAAGTATTTTCTCACTTTTTATGAACTGCTATTCGTATTTCTAAGGGAATTTGCACGCACCAAATCACTCGATAAAGGCTTACGCCGAAACGCGTCGTATTGGTGCACAATAAAAACTATTGTGCAGTCCCCAGGTGTGCCGCTTTGTTCTTTCCTCTGGAATTCTGGATGGGAATGCATGGTGAAAATCAATGTGACGGCAGCTGCCGCCATAGCAGGCACCGACACAGCTGGAAGGAGAACGGCCAAGTGCAGCAATCAACGGCATCATATATATATATTTGTATATATATATATATATATATATATATATATATCAAACAAGAGTCTTTGGCCCTCATGCATCAAAGTGTGAAATTGCGATTCCTTAACAGCGATTTTTAAGGAATCGCTATTAAGGAAACGCAAAATCCAATGCATCAAAAAATTCCTTGAAAATTAGCGAATCGGTAATATTCGCAATCACTATTAGCGATTTCATATTACCGATTCGCTAATAGAGGAATCGCAAATAGCGAAATCGCAAATAGCGAATTAGCTAATTGCGAGTTCGCAAACTGCGAATTCGCTATTTTTGAGTCGCTTTTGGAGCATGGTGATGACATCACAACAAGGAAGTGATCCATCCCATGTGATCCTGCGCACTGAGAGAGTCAGAGGAGTCAGAGGAGGAGGCTGAGTGCAGGAGCACAGCAGGAGAAAGTAATTTTGGACTACAAAAACTGCCCTGTGCCATAAACATGGAATCAGCAGCACCAGGGTACAGTGCGCCAAGCAGAAAACGCAAGCATAAATTTAGTGAGAAGGAAATTGAAATACTCATAGAGGAGGTCGTGAGGAGCCACGATAACGTGTTTGGGAGACACTCTCTCCTGGTACCGGAGTCAGAGAAGAGAAAAATCTGGCTCAGGATCCAAAGAAAAGTGAATGCAGTGGGGGTCACCCACCGGGACATTGACAACCTGAAAAAAAGGTGGTATGACCTGCGCAGCTGCGCTAAGGAGAGGATTGCGGACAGGTTACAAGGAGGCGAAGAAGACTGGAGGGGGCCAGCAACACTGCCTGGGCCTACACCCCTGGAGGACCTAGTCGAGTCCACACTCCAGCCTGAAGCTGTAGTGGGAGTGACACAGCTGGATACATCAGGAGCGGCCACCACTTCACAAGGTAAGATGCATGCAAATGTACTTTAAAACCGTGTCACTAATATTGAAACATCACCTCAGTCCAGCTCTAGCGTTCATAATCAAACTCCAGTCCAGGTTTTGCTTTCAACACCCAAATGCATTATGGGAGTAACAGTCAGGGAGGCAAGTTGGTAGGCAAATACAACAAGGGAGTAAAACATGTGAAAAATGTGTGTCAGATAGTAATTTATTATGAAAAAGAGAAATGCTGAATGTGACACGACATTCCTTGTAGAAATAATAAATGTTGCACTGTTTAACATCGCAGATGCAGCAGCAGATGAGTACATGGAAAGTGAAGGTGGAGACACACAGGTGACTCTGGCTGAGACAGATGAGGAGACCCCTATGGACACACAAAGCACAGACCCTGCACCAACTAGACGCAGGTCCACAGTCCCACCACTGCAGCCCATGGAACAACAGGAGGAGAGTGAACCAACTCCACAGACAAGCCAGCCTTGGGGTACAGCCACAACAACACCCCAGTCACAGGTCCGGCGCAGCACAAACCAGATCCCGAGGCGCAGGTCAAGGGCACCGATGTCATCACAGGAGGACGAAAGTGCAAATGTCTGGGGTGGGCTGGAGAGCCAGATGCTGAGGGTGCAGCGCTTGCAGGCGAAACACATGAGATCAATGCAGGCACAACTCTGCAAAATGGCAAAGAACATGGCAGTAATGAGCGACTGTGTGAAAGAGCTGACAACAGCAGTGGTTGAAGGCAATAGGCAGTCAAAAGAGGCCATGCAGGCACTAAGCAGGGTGATGCAGGAGGACCAGGTGTCACAAAGAAGAAGGCATCGCCAATTATTATTGCGCCTAGATGGTTACACCAAATCTAACAACCGCCTGAGCAACAATACAGCACTGCTGTCCCGTCGGTCTGTGGCCATGCAGCTCGAGATGAGACATTGTTGTGGGGATGTGGCCAGGGCACTGGTCCAGGTTATTAATGCCGTAGAGCAATTCAAGAATGCTACTGCTGGGGACACCGATGTACCGGGGGAGTGGGGAGTGAGGAGGCGTCCAGCCTCAGTAGTCTGTCGGTGCCAGTCACAACATTCAGGAGGCGCAGCACTAGGAGCACAACACCTGCCAAAGCCTCCCTGAGAGTCGAGAATGAGGCCAGGGAAAGGCGTTTGGGAGTGCGTGGTCATAAGAAATAGTGTGGGCTGGGCAGAATAACTCATATATGGTGATGTAACCATTGAGAATGCCATAGTAGTGACTGTCATACAAGTCTGATGCTGAGGTATTCATGTTTATGTTGTTTACGCTCACTGTGCTAATTTGCACCTGGGATGTGTGCTTTAACACAACCACAAAGTTAAAAGCAAATACATGCAATACATTTCAAACATGCTGTGTCGTGTCTCATCATTGCCCACCTCAAAAATAATGTTGTGTAATTTCTGCACGTCTCCTTCTCCCTTCTGCCAAGCTTGCCCCAGCTGCTGGTGGTGGTTGTTGTGGCCCCGGCTGGTTGTCCACATCAGGCTCGCTGTCTGACTCTTCCAGGGGGATGCCTCTCCTGGTAGCGATGTTGTGCAAAATGGCACATGCAGCCCCAATCCTGCAGCAGGTCTCGGGCCGGTACTGCAGCGTCAGTCTTGTGAAGGCAGCGAAAGCGAAGTTTCATCATCCCAAAGGTGCGCTCGATGACATTTCGTGTAGCAATGTGCGCTGTGTTATACCTCTGTTCACTTGGTGTTGTTGGGTTGAGGTATGGTGTCATAATGTAGTTGCGCACGGCATATGCGCTGTCACCTACAGGGTAGTAAGCAAATGGTTAGTGACAGTTATGCATTGCCATTTGGCCATTGTGTGAGAGAAATAATAATATGTGTTTACCAAGCAGATGTCCTTCTCCGAAGTCACCCCTGAGCAGGCGAGTGTGTATCCCACTGTGTCGAAATATATAGGAGTCATGGGTGCTTCCAGGCTATTGAGCCACAATGTCTGTTATGATATTTTTAGCATTGCAGACTGCTTGTATGTTAAGTGAATGATAGGATTTGCACTTCCTATAAATGTATTCATTCACTGCTGGAGGACAGATGGCAACATGCGTGCAATCTATGCTACCTAGTACATGTGGGAACCTGGCTATCTGATAGAAGTCCATTTTGGTATTGGTCAATTCTTGTGGGGTTGAGGGGAAGCTAATGTGGTTGTGGATCGTTGTGATCATGACATTCAGGAATGCATTGAGAAAACGTGACAGGGAGCTTTGTGACACCCCTCCAGCCACAGCTACTACACCCTGAAAACTGCCTGACGCAAGTAGGTGCAGGCAACAGAGGACCTGGACATGAGGGGGAATGGCATTGGTCCTACGAGTCTGGCGCCGCAGTAGGGGATCCAATTCTGCAATTAGATCAAGGATCATGGCACCATTTAGCCTGTACTTATCATAGATTTCCTCATCTGTTTGTCCCAGCAATGTGATGCGCACTCTGAAAATACGCTCCTGGATTCTCCTTCTTCGCTGAGCTGCTGCATGGAGCCTCATCCTCCTCGCCATCATGTAAAGCGCTGCCATTGTGAAACATTCTGAGGCCTCCTGGGTCAGTTTAAATAGTTTGCTGATGTTTGGCACCTGTAGGGAATTCTTGCACCTGGTTACCAGCTGCCTCTGATATTCTTTAAATTGCACTTGCAAAATAGGGAAATCGCTATTTGCGAGTTTTCATGCATTTCATTTGTGATTCCTTATTTGCGAATCTTTATTAGCGATTCGCTAATTATGTCCACAAATAAGGAATCGCAATTATGGGGGTCGCTAATTTTGCGATTCCTTATTTTAGCGATTTTTCGCAGATTTGTGTTCATGCATTGGGAAAGGCTATTTTGCGGTCGCAAACGGCCGATTTTTGCAAATCGCACTGTTTGCGATCGCAAAAAGCTTTGATGCATGTGGCCCTTTGTCCTCATTTATGAAAAAGACAGCCAGGGCACAAATTCCATAAAGCGTGAAACCTTTAATTTAAGGCAAAAAGAAAATCTCCCGACGCATTTCGAAGCACTGCTTCTTGGTCACGGGTCAGTTTACAGTCACCATTGGCAAACATAAGTACATGTGATCTACCATCACCATAAAGGTAGGACTATACAGGGCAAGGTATTTTACACAGCTTTGGCGGCCATCTTTTCGCGTGGGAGCCTATATATTAAGAGCTTAGTTTCAACATTGGTAAACCACCAATTTCAAATCAAAACTGCAGTTATTCATATGTCATAACTTGTAAGCATCTTATGTTAAATAGCACAATAGATGAAACAATGTTCAGAGAGTTTGAAGTATGTTTGTAAACACGTCCAAGTATACTGACCATTTTTTAAGAACACACATATTTACATTACCATCCTACATACAAGACACTGGTGACTTTTTATGTCAAATCAATGGAATTGTATGGGAAAATAATTTTCTACTGATGACCTTAGACGTCAACAGTCTCTACACATGCATACCGCACGAACTTGGTATAAATGCCTGTAGACACTTTTTAAGATCATGTTCGGTGTCATATCTGTTGTACACGGAGATGATTCTGAGTATGATCCACACATGCGTAACCAATAATTTCTTTACCTTTGACAATGCCATTTACAGACAGACCCAGGGGACCGCCATGGGAACTTGCTTTGCGCCCAGTTTCGCAGGGTTGTACCTGGGATACTGGGAGGAACAAATAGTCAATAACATCGGGTTGTTCAAGGACCATGCGGTCCTTTGCGCCAGGTATATCGACGATATATTCTGCATCTGGAAAGGGACAAAGGAGGAGGCTGATGTAATGGTCAATCTTCTGAACATCAATGACTTGAATTTACAGTTCACGAGTCAGATCAGTCCCAAAGAGATAGAATTCCTTGATATGAAACTGAAAGTAGGCAATGGTAAATTGGAATGTGAACTGTTCCGTAAGAAGACAGCGGGAAACAGTATCTTGCATGCAACCAGTTGTCATCCTAAGAACCTTATCGAAAGTATTCCGTATGGGGAATTACTTCAAGCAAGACGCAATTGCAGTTCAGAGGACAGTTTTAAGCAAGAAATCGCAGAAATGAAGAGACGATTTATTGAGAGAGGATTTTCGAGAAAAGTGATAGAACAGGCATGCAATAAAGTCAGGAATATCCAAAGAGAAGATGTGTTGAAAAAAAGAGTAGAGAAAGTGGAAGATCAACCTGTCAGGTTCATAACTGAGTTCAGTACTGAAGCATGGGACCTCAAAAAGAGCCTTAATACATT
The DNA here is from genome assembly GCA_963921515.1 of Calotriton arnoldi. NCBI lineage: Eukaryota > Metazoa > Chordata > Amphibia > Caudata > Salamandridae > Calotriton > Calotriton arnoldi. The sequence goes on along the minus strand of CAWUFW010019023.1, from coordinate 136,717 downwards.
TTGGAACGTCTTACAGACAGATGAAACACTGGTGAAATCAGTGGGTGATCATGCACAAGTCACCTTCAAAAGGTGTGCATCACTCAAAGATGTCCTATGTAGCAGTACTTTACAAGAAAGTCACACGAGAAATAAGGTACAAGGGTTTTTACTTGTAATACGTGTAAAGCCTGCAGGTATAGCACGAACCGAAAAGAGGTTAGACTATCTCAGAAAAAACCATCATACAAGATCAGTAAACATTTAACCTGCAACTCAGACCATTGTGTTGACTGTCATAAAGCAAAAAAACGAATTTTGGAGCATTTACGGGCAATCACAAATGAAGACAAACAATACCCAGTGGCTAGGCACTTTAAAGAGCGACACAACAATGATACAATTTTGTTTAAATTTTGTGTTCTAGACAGAATTCCTGTACTAGAAAGAGGGGGAAATAGGGTACAATGATTACGCAGATTAGAATCTAAACTGATTATCAAATACAACACTATGTTTCCCAAAGGGTTGAATAGGGACGAAGAACTATCAGTACATTTGGGATGAGCGAGACTGTGATTCATAAATGTTTAAAAATTGGAGTTATAATTCTAACATGGTTTTCTAAGAAAGTGAGTTTAAAATTTTTTTAAAGTATGAGGATCTAATAATGGTTTTATGTTTTTGTAGGTCACACAGGGCATGAAGAATGCAAAGGATCTTATATCTTGTGGGAGCTACCGAATAGCAGAGCTGCGGTTTTTGCCTGCTGTAAGAAGGTGATGGATCGTCACTATGTATCAGTATGTAGCCCAATGGGGCAGAATTGGACTATCAATGATAATTGAAATTAATGAAAATGCCCACTGGGGCAAAACTCTCTGAACATTGTTTCATCTATTGTGCTATTTAACATAAGATGCTTACAAGTTATGACATATGAATAACTGCAGTTTTGATTTGAGATTGGTGGTTTACCAATGTTGAAACTAAGCTCTTATTATATAGGCTCCCATGCTAAAAGATGGCCGCCAAAGCTGTGTAAAATACCTTGCCCTGCATAGTCCTACATTTATGGTGATGGTAGATCCCATGTACTTATGTTTGCTAATGGTGACTGTAAACTGACCCGTGACCAAGAAGCTGTGCTTCGAAACGCGCCAGGAGATTTTCTATTTGCCTTAAATTAAAGGTTTCACGCTTTATGGAATTTGTGCCCTGGCTGTCTTTTTCATAAATGAGGACAAAGACTGTTGTTTGATTTAGGGGTTGCCACCCCGTCAGGGCCGCCGTCGCAAGTAGGCGAAGGAATCGGCAGCGGGAGGGATTATATATATATATATATATATATATATAAATATCTTTATAGTATTCAAGTATTTCCAATATCATCTGATAAACAATTATATGAGCCCCTAAACAACAAAAATCTGTAAAAATAATCAGCAAAGTATAGAGCAAATAAAGTTACTATTTCAATGATTTAAACGTATACTATACTTTTTAGCCTGAGAATTCATTTACAATAATAGTATCTTTCTTCCAGAAGCAACAAAAAGAGAGAGAAAGAGAGCAACAGAGAAAGAGGATGAGTATGAAAAGTGAAACAGTGTATTATGGACATATTGCTCTCATGAGGTTCTGGTGACATGTACAAACCTCAAGTCTGGGCATACCGTGCCAACTTAGGGCGAACATAGCAAAACCAAAGGGGATGATGGACGGAGTGTTGAACATTGCAAGCACTCACCACCAGTCAACTGATCTGGGTTTAATCCATCATCATTCTTTAGCTCACTCCGCCACCCCAGTTCAGACATGGCCATATGAAAATCAGTCTGATCCTGTGCCTCATGGGAACAGTCCAGCCCGAACTGCCAAGCCATGTCTTCCCTGGACCGGAAACAAGCATCCTGGGACCGGTTTCTGGCTTACAGCCGTCATCAGCCAGGCTATCTTGAATCCAGTGGCAAAGTGAGCAAGGGACCCACGTCTGGGCATACCCTGCCAACTTAGGGCGAACATAGCAAAACCAAAGGGGATGATGGACGGAGTGTTGAACATTGCAAGCACTCACCCCCAGTCAGGTTTTGCATTGTTCGCCCTAAGTTGGCAGGGTATGCCCAGACGTGGGTCCCTTGCTCACTTTGCTACTGGATTAAAGATAGCCTGGCTGATGAGGGCTGTGAGCCCGAAACCGGTCCCAGGATGCTTGTTTCCGCGCGCAAAAATCTCAGTAAACAAACTAACCATTACTGGGACCAGGAATTGTTCCAGTTTTTTATATATCTCTACCGGGATGCCATCTGGTCCTGCTGCCTTATTTGCTTTCCCAGCTTTAATAACATTCCTAATTTCCGAGTCTACAATTGACCTATTCACCTCTTCCCTTTGGGGTTCAGACAACTTATGGGGAACTTCCTGACCCAACCACTCTAACACTTCCTCTCCCTGTGTAACTAGATTTTCAGAGTATACTTCCCCAAAATGATTGATCAGAGCCTCTTCTATATCTTCCCTAGACCTCGCTAAGTCTTCTGACCCATCCAACTTTAGTTCTTTAATGAAATGTTTAACTTGATCATTTTTTATCTTCCAAGCAAGTAACTTTCCACAACCTTCTCCATAGTTAAAATGGGCCAGTCTACTCACTTGCCATCTCTCCTGCACCCTTCTTTCCAAAATGCCTGCTAACTCAACTTTAAGGGCCTCAATAGCAGCAAACCCGGACTCCTGCATTATTTCTTTAACCTGAATCTTTTGTTCTTCCTGTTTGATCTGTTCTTCAATAGTAAGAATTTCAGTTCTTCGTTGCTTATTTTTATAGGACTGGATAGATGTTACCCTCCCTCTTAAAAGGCCTTATAAGAGTCCCACACTATACCTAATGGGGCACTATCCAAGTTCTGCTCAAAAAACCATTGAGATTCCACCCCCAGTTTTTCCATCGTCGCCTCATCAGACAACATGGTACGGTCAAAGGTCCATCTCCTTTGGCGCACCGCAGTTGGGGGAGCCAAACGTAAAGAAATGGCCGAGTGATCTGACAAATGAGATCCCAGATGACTAACATCTCTAACATGGCCCTTTATAGCTTGATCAATCAAAAAATAATCTATTCGTGATTGGTGACCATATTTTTTATTATTGAACGTAAAGCTTTTTAAAGATCCCTGCCTTTCCCGCCAGATGTCACACCACCCTAAATTCTTTATTGAATTTACAATTAGAGAGCGAGATTTATTATGAGTAGTTGCCCTGCTTTTAGTGGAGCGATCTAACCTGTCATCTAGCACCACATTAAAATCCCCTGCCATTATAATAGGGTCCGGAAAGTCCAGCAGTTCCAGGAGTAAATTACTAAACGGGGTAGGATTATCTAAATTAGGGCCGTAATAGCCTACCAACGTGTAGCACTGATTATAACATCTCATTTTCGCTATTACCCATCTGCCTGACTTATCAGTTCTACTATCCTCAATGATTATCTGAGGGTTAGTTTTAACAAGAATCACCACTCCTCTTATAGTGAGTTGATGGTCCGTACATATTACTCTCTGCAGCCATCTTCTAGACTTAAAAATCTCCATTGTTTCTTTACTAGTTAGATGCGTCTCTTGGAGGAGTATAATTTGAGCAGGGGCATCCCTTATATATTGCTAAAATTTTCCCTCCTTTGCCTCACCCTAAGGCCATTAACATTCCAAGATAATAACTCTATCTGGGCCTCTCTACTAATACTCATTTTATATTCCTAACTTTCACCCAACCCTTACAACCGAAGTTCCTAGACATTAAAAGAGGACAAATATTTTTTTGTATTTTTTCCCTATGCTCCCCCACCCGTGCCTTCACACGTGCCCTTCCCTCGCCCTCCCTTGGAAAACCCTCCTCGCTCTCTCTCATAGCCTAGGCCTAGCCTAAGCCTTAAGGAGACTTCCCGAGGTTGAAGAGCTACTGCTACATTAAACAAAAAAACCCAGTGAAAAAGTGATCTCTTAATCAGGACTAAGTTCAAAAATAAAACAAAATAGAACAGAAATGGGGTAGAAGGGGTATACCATGCATAACATCATATAGGTATGGGGATAGAGACTACCAAGAAAAAGTCAAAGGAGAAAAACCCCGAAGAAAAACATCCTCAGCTTCCTACTTCACACTAGTGTCAGATAAAGATCTGAGGAAATCCTCGGCTTCATCTACTCTCCGAAAGGTCTGCATTTTGTTATTATACATCACCCTCAGACTAGCGGGGAATCTTAACTGTGCCGTCGCACCCCGTTTTCTGAAGGGTTCTATCAGGTTACCAAACTCCCATTGCTTATTGGCTGTAATTTGGGAGACATCAATTCAATATTGAAGTTAATTCCATCTACCGATAAGTTCTTCTGTTTTAGAGCTCTAGATAGTATCTCTTCCTTTATTTTATACGTTAGAAAATTAACCAGGATTCTCCTAGGTTTTGGTTTCTTTGGATTTAACCTAAAGGGATCCCTGTGAACCCTCTGGATATCTTTAACCAAGTCTTCTTCAGAGCATTCCATATGCACACCCTGCTTAATCAACCGTGCCACAAAGGTCTTGATATCCTCCCCTCCGAACCTTCCGGGATTTTTAGAATACGGAGATTGTTTCTCCTCTGATTATTCTCCATTGATTCCAGCTTTTCCTTCAATATAGCCTCATTCCCTTTTAAAACCATGATCTCCTTTGAATTGGCCTCAGTCTGTTCTGTTAAATCTCTAACTGAGCTTTCCAACTGCGATGTCCTAACTGCGATGTCATCTAGTTTTTTCTCCAAACTGTCACAGGAAGCTCTAATCTCTTTTTGATTTGTTTCAGAGATTTCGAATCTATTCCTGACTTCAATAGTTAGCAGCTGAATAAGATCCGAAACTGACTGGGCTTGTGGCTGTTCTTGTGGCTGTTCTTGGGGCTTAAGCTTCGTCTGGGTATAGCATGCGTCTTTCATAGAGCTCTCCCTCTCCGCACCATCCTGAGCATCCGGTGGGGCTTTACCCTTCATTATTTCTGTATGGGAACCATGTGCCTCCATATTACCAGAAGGGGGAAGCGATCCTCCCTCTTCCAGCTCTGCTGTTTGTTTACCTGAGGGTGTAGGGAGGGGCACATTTTCGACCTCCAAAGATGCTGCCAGCACCTGATACTTGTTAGGGCTCAATATGTCTCGATCCGAAGCCAAGGTAGGGTTTTTTAGTTCCAGAGTCTTAGGTACCACTTTAAAAAAAGTTCTTAATGAGGGAGTAATTTTTAGATTAGAAACCTGCAAGCCCCTCTTTTTCCCTTTTGACCTTCTCCTTTTCGGGGTCACCCATTCACCTTCATCGGCTTTAAGAGAGAGATTAGGCTCCGACCTACAGGTATTCTTGTGGGTTCTAAGCCGAGTGCTCTTCCCGTTTTTCCTAGCCTCCAAGCTTCTTAAATTATAACCACCAACCAGAGCAGCGTTTTCCCTTGACTCACCTAACTCTGCTCCACTAACGTCGCCCCTAGATTGTAAGCTCTGAGAGGCGCTTTTCTGTTTTTACTAGGGGAAGAGCCTCTTCCCTGTCGATAGTGAGGTTACACGATATCCCTTCCAAAACACACTCAGCACTTCTCCCCTCAAGAGTTTTTCCTGGTTTTGCAAATTTTTCCGTTTCCACCCCAAAAGAAGACAGCCCTACCTCCTGCGCTTTCAGCGCCTCCTGCACCTCCTGTGCCGAGCAGCTAGCAGACTCCCCAGCTTTAGGGGGCTCTGCCAACTCCAGAAACCTCCTCTTCTCCAGTGCAGGCCAACTGTCTGTCTTGCAGACGCTTAGAGCACTCGCTAGCGCCGTGCTTGTGCTGCCTCTGCCGCTCCCCCCGATGGGTCGCCGTGCCACAGCCCTCCTGCCCCTGCCGAGCTCTCTGGCCACCCGAGCCGAGCAGGAGACCCGGTCGGGTAATCCCCAGACCTCCACGGAATCGCTTACCCCTCCAGGGGTCGCACCTCGAGCGCAAGCAACGGAACCGCCTACAGCCTGGAACCCGCTGGAGTGTTTAAAGTAAAACCTCCGACCTCAGCTCCAAAACTCTTCCCTTTTCCTGAACAGCCTCGAGGTAGCACTCAGACCGGAGCCATGAGCTTGAAACAGCTCCGTAAAAGAAAAACTTTAAAAAAGGAACACTCAAACTTGGCCCCCGCTCCCAACTTCACATTCTACACGTTCTACACGTCGCTTCCACAAAAAGTGCACCGGGTCATCGCAAATCACTCAATCAGCTCTCCGTCCTCGGGAAACCTCCGCGACCGTGTTTCAACCGGCCGCCATGTTTCCCCTTCCCACTGCATATTGCTTGACTACCCCGGTGGCAGCCTTGAGAGGGTCTGGTCGATTGCAGGGCTTCCTATGGTCGGAGTAATAGAAGCAAGGTATAGAGTGACCCATCTTAGGTCTGAATACAAAAGGGCTCCGGATGTTGCTATACTCAGGGAGACCCCGGAGTTTCGTTTCTTTATTCCTTTTGTGGACCTAGGCTGATGAGGACAAAAAAAAAAAAAGAAAAGCACATTGTAAGGAAATGTATTCTAAAATGTGCTTTTTTTCCGTAGTACATTGATGTCACTGGCCATGTCATGAGTGATGTAATATGTGACGTCATCAGCAGTGCATTGCGGGGCTAGAGTTATAGTTAGCTCTACTAACTATAACGGACAAATTTCTCTGGTTTTATACGAGTGAAATGTCCAACTAACTATAACGTCCCTGAAAGCTGTGGTTTTTCAGTGAATTTCTAAGGTTTTTTAAATGCTAATCCCTAACTATAATGTCCCTGAAACCTGTGGTTTTTTCAGAGATATTCTAAGGTTTTTTAAATGCTAATCCCTAACTATAACGTCCCAGAAACCTGTGTTTTTTTCAGTGAATTTCTAAGGTTTTTTAAATGCTAATTTCCAACCATGCCTACATAGGTAGGACATGTGCAGAAAGAGGAAGAAAGGCGCAGAAAGAAGCAAGAGATGTGCAGAAAGAACCAACAGAGGTGCAGAAACAGACCTCCTTTGACTATACCTCATAACAGACTCATATAAAGTACTCTAATCACTAATCCTTCTCCGAAGATTTCGTAAACCTCACTTTTCTCTTGGAGGTTCACTATTAATTGACTGCTCATAATGTTAGGCCTACCAAATATAAAACAGCAATCCTAAGCATATCACTGTTGTAAGTCTGACCAAGTTTGTGAAGGTATGCATGCGTGTCTATGCTTTTACCTAGTGACATGTTAAATGTAAATAAACTTGCAAATACTTGAATACCTGTGTTTCAAACAGCATACTCTGTAAATTTGTGTAAAAAAGGTATATGCATTTCTTTCTGCTCACAATACAGGGCACATGGGTATTCAAAAGTATATTTGAGGGGCTCTATAACATATATATACATAAGACATGTCTGCCTGTGCAACCGAATGACAGAGCAGAACTGAGAAGATTTGACCACCTATAGGAAAAGTTACCCACTTTTCAAGCTACAATCTTCAGATGCATAACACATGTAAGAATACATTTACAAGTAGACATATACCTCAGTCATGAGAGCACGCAGACCTTTAAACTTGACAGCTTGCACTTACCATTTGAGGACAGAAAGAGGTGAGAGAAGTTCAGAAAGAAGCAAGAGAGTTGCAGAAACAGGCAAAAGAGGTGCAGAAAGAGGGAAGAGGGGTGCAGACAGAGGCAAGAGAGGTGCAGAAAGAGGGAAGAGGGGTGTAGAAAGAGGCAAGAGGGCTGCAGAAATTTGCAAGAGAGGTGCAGAAAGAAGCAAGAGCAGTGCAGAAAGAACCAACAGAGATGCAGAAGGAGGCAAGAGGGGTGCAGAAAGAGGCAAGAGAAGTGCAGAAAGAAGCAACAGAGGTACAGAAAGAGGCAAGACAAATGCAGAAGCAGGCAGTAAAGGTGCACAAAGAGGGAATAGAGGGGCAGAAAGAGGCAAGAGGGATACAGAAATTTGCAAGAGAAGTGCAGAAAGAAGCAAGAGCAGTGCAAAAGAACCAACAGAGGTGCATAAAGAGGCAAGTGAGGTGCAGAAGGAGGCAAGAGAACTGCAGAAACAGGCAAGAGAGTTGTAGAAACAGGCAAAAGGGGTGCAGAAAAAGGGAACAGGTGGGCAGACTGAGGCAAGAGAGGGAAGAGGGGTACAGAAAGAGGCAAGAGGGGTGCAGAAAGAAGCAACAGAGGTACAGAAAGAAGCAAGAGAGGTGCAGAAACAGGCAGGAGATGTGCAGAAAGAAGCAACAAAGGTGCAGAAAGAGGCAAGAGGGTGTAGAAAGAGGCAATAGAAGTGCAGAAAGAAGCAACAGAGGTGCAGAAAGAGGCAAGAGAAGTGTAGAAAGAGGCAAGAGAGGTACAGAAACAGGCAGGAGAGGTACAGAAAGAGGGAACAGGGGTGCAGAAAGAGGCAGGAGAGGTGCAGAAAGAGGGAAGAAGGGTGCAGAAAGAGGCAAGAGGAGTGCAGGAAGAAGCAAGTGAGGTGCAGCAAGAGGTAACAGAGGTGCAAAAAGAGGCAAGAGAGGTACAGAAAGTGGAATAGATGAGCAGAAAGAGGCTAAAGAAGTGCAGAAAAAAAGGTGCAGAAAGAAGCAACAGAAATGCAGAAAGAGGCAAAAGAGGCGCAGAAAGAAGCAAGAGTGGTTTGCACACCATTAGTGCCAATTTAATACCCACATTTAGCAATAAGTAATAGGTGACCATTCTAGGTTTGCAAAGGGTCTTCCACCATGCTGTAATACTTGTCGCTGCATTTGTGGTAGCGTTTGAGCAGTTTGAGCTAGAAACAAGGTTTTTTGTTCAAATCTGCAGATTATGCAGCAGATGATGGATTATGTGGCAAATGCGGAAAATGTATAACTGTGCGTAAGTCGGTGCAGCCAAACAGTTGCATAATTACAATGGCCCTGCTCATACCTCCAACTAGGTCCAGAAGTGCTCCTCAGTGGTTCCTTCTTTGTTTTGTCTCATTCAGTTTATAGTTTAGCTTCTATGTAAACGAGGAAGACTAAACCTGAGGTTAACACTCCACAACACAGACTACCATACTACATAATTACTAACCATAACACATAATCTCACTCTACATAATTCCTATACACTAAATACCACATACTTTCTATCCACATAATTTCACTGCACAACATACTGCATAATCCCACTACACACACCATACATCCAATCCACTCCAAAAAACATTAGTAAAAACTTTTACAATTACAATGCCAATAGCCGTAACATTCTCAAATGCGAGACCTATTACATTTCAAATGCTTCTTTAACTAGTAGTCGCGTTTGCAGAGTGGTGGAGAAAGGGGGCTGGGCCTCCGACCAGCGCTCAGGAATTCCGCTGCATAGGACTTACAGGAGGTACCAGTAAGGCTTCTTGGCCCCCAAAGTCCCTCAGGAGTAAAGTGGACTTCATCCCCCAACAAGTAGTGTGCCAGGAGGCATGTTTGCAGAGTGGTGGAGAAAGGGGGTGTGTGGCCTCCAAAGATTTCTTAGCAATCCTACTGTATGGGACTTACTGGAGGTATCAGGAGGGGTAGTTGGCCCCCAAGGACATTCTTGGTGGCCAACTATCCCCTCTATTACCTCCAGTAAGTCCCACACAGCAGGATTGCTAAGTTCTCATAGCGGGCCACGCCCCCTTTGCCCACCACTCTGCAAACGCGCACCCTGGCACGCTCTTGGATGGGGATTAAAGTCCCCTTCGTTGCTGGGGGTCCTTAGGGGCCAACTAGCCTACCTGTAACCTCCAGTAAGCCCCATACAATGGAATTGCTGAGAGGTGGACAGAGGCCATGCCCCCTTTCTCCACCACTCTGCAAACATGCCTCCTGGCGCAGATCTTGGTTGGGGGATGTAGTCCCCTTGCCTACTTAGGGTCCCTGGGGGGCAACTAGCCCTCCTGTTATCTCTAGTAAGCCCCAAACAGCTGGATTGCTGAGAGATGGTCCAAGGCCAGGTCCCCTTTTTACACGACTCTGCAAACGCAGCTCCTGCCGCACTGCTGCTTGGGGGATGAAGTCCACTTTAGTCCTGAAGTCCTCAGGACACAAAGGGACCTCATCGCCCCACCAGCAGTGCGCCAAGAGGCGCGTTTGCAGAGTCGTGTAAAAAGGGGCGTGGCCTCGGATGACCTCTCACCAATCCCACTGTGTGGGGCTTACTTGAGGTAACTGGTGGGCTAGTTGGCCCCTAAGGGCCCTTAGTATTAAAGGGGGCTTAATCCCCCAATCCAGAACGCGCCAGGAAGCGATTTGCACTGTGGTGCAGGGAGGGGTCGGGGCCTCCGGCAAGATGCTGGCACTCAGAATAAGACGCATCTGCAGCAATGAGGAAACCTGTAAAGACCATCTACAGGAGCTTGCTACATTATTTAAAAGGCGAGGCTATCCTCTGCATATCATACAGCAACAAATTGACAAGTCTTTGCAGTTACCCAGAGAAGCACTTATTTGGAATACCAACGGCAGAAACAAAAGTGACAGAACTCCATTTGTGGTTGACTATCATCCATCAGCTCCCAACTACAGAAATATAATGCAAAAACATTTCCCTTACTGTCTACTTGTGAAAAATTGCAAAAGGTTTTTCCAAAACCGCCAGTCATTGCTTACCGCAGAGCTCCAAATTTACGATCTCTTATTGTGAGAGCTGAAGTCAAGCAAGTTGTAACAAATGCAGGGGTTCATTGCTGTGACTCTAAAAGGTGCATCACGTGTGAATACCTTTTACAAACATCATCAGTAACTAGTTCTGTTACGAGAAGGACCTATGGAATAAGACAGCATTTTACATGTCGCTCAACATGCATTATTTATGTGATTCAGTGGCAACGGCAAAGTTGTAAAAAACAATATGTAGGCCAAACAGTGAATGACCTCCGTACACGATTCAGGAACCACAAATCGGCAATAATTAATAAGAAAATTGACCAGCCTGTAGCCAATCATTTTAACCTTGTGGATCATTTACTATCAGATTTGAAGATTTTCCCCGTGGAACATGTCTCAAAGGAAGAACTACTGGACTCCAGAGAAAACTTCTGGATGTACCGTTTAAAATCACTGCATCAGATGGACTGAACATTACTGATCATACAACCTGATTACTGCATATCTCAAGAGCTCTCAGGACTGTATTGATTCCACATTCCAAAGGGAATCTTCACTCATGATGCTTTTTGAAAATTCAGCTGTGTCATCTTTGCAGCCACTGAGCAAACCATCTTGTACTACCTGAGGAAGGCGGAAGCTGAAACGTTGTAGTGGAAATATATTTTTGTTCTTTGGTGAATCTATCTGTTTGAGTCACTTCTTTCTTGGATATATATATATATATATATATATATATATATATATATATATATATATATATATTCACTGAAAAAACCAAGGTTACAGGGACGTTATAGTTAGGAAATAAAATTTTAAAACTTTAGAAATTTACTGTAAAAACCTAAGGTTACAGGGACGTTATAATTAGGTTGACATTTCACTTGACCAAAACCAGTGAAATTCAGCAGTTACAGTTAGCCGAGCTAACTATAACCAGCGCCCCCGCAATGCACTGCTTATGACCTCACATATTACATCACTCATAACATGGTCAGTGACATCACTGATGACATCTCAAATGACATTTGAAATGCCAACCCCCGGGACATTGCTGGAGCCGGCCCTGGGGGGTGGTGGTCCCCAGGGACATGTAGGGCTCCTGGAGGGGGTCCGTGCAGCTCCCCTCCGTTGTTCAAACTTGCCCTGGGGAGGTGGTTGACCCCGTGGGCCGGAGGTCCACAACGGACCCCCTTCATTATTGTATTTGTGCCTTGGGGAGGTGGTGGTTCCCAGGGCAGTGGGGGAGGCCTTAGGGCCTCCCCCATTTAAAAAAAAATAAAGTATGTGCTCCAGGGAGGTGGCGGTCTGCGGGGCAGCAGGTGATCCGTGAGGCCTCCTCATATTAGTGAAATTAGACCAGTGTAGGTGGTGGTCCCCAGGGCAGGGGAGTCGGCGAGGCCCCCCATAGTATTTTAATCAGCCCCGGGGAGGTGGCAGTCGCCGGTACTGCGGGCAGGCCCAGTGGGCTCACCCACATACATAATGAATAGTGCACCGGGAAGTGGCAGTCCCCAGGGCTATGATAAGCCCTAGGAGGGGGGCCCATGCACCTCTCCTATATTTATTATTCTATTATATTTTTTTTAACTGCTTTTATGCCATGGCGGGCTGCCAGGGGGACCCCAAGACCATGGCTTGGGGGTAATGGTATTCCTACCCTGCCCACTTTTCTTTATTTTCACTTATCTCTTTGGGGATTCAGTGAAGCCTAGTCCCAAGATGGCTGCCAACACTTCCTGATTGAAGTGTTTGCAGCCAATCAGAGTGGTGCATTTTCCTGCATGAGCTCGTCTTTTTTCACGAAGGTTTTTAGATCAGAGATATCAATTTCAACTTAAATTTCTCAACAACTACTGAACAGATTTACACCAAATAAGCAAAAGGCACTTTCTTGAACCAACATCTACCTTCCTGCCAAATGTAGTGTAAGTCCGTTCAGCGGTTCGGGTTGTCGGTGTGGCTAAAGGTTCCTATGGGATTAACAGTACAACTGCACCCTTATTTCGCACCCCACTTCACAGATCACCCCCAAACTTTCCAGGATACTTTTGTTTGGGAACATTACATGAAGATTGGTCAAACGACGCCAAAGTTATAGCCAAGTCAAAAATGCTTTTCCTATGGAAACATGTTCATAACTATAACTACCTACTGGCGATCGGCAGTAGGTAATATAGATATATCTATATCTATCTGCATTTATATAGATAGATATATATATAGATAGTTAGATAAATATACATATAGATATATCTCTCTCACTACAATGCATCATTGTGTAGTTATGTTTCCAAAGCACTTTCCATTGAAAATACATTTAACTTTTGACTCCATCAAATACCTCCGAACTAATTTAGTGCAAACTTGGCATGAAAGGAGATGTTTACTTAGAAAGTGGACTTCCATTGGTTTGGTGTAAATGTGTTGAGTAATGGTTGAGATATAAATGTTTTAAAAAGTTACAGAGCTGGCTTTAAAGGATTTACATTTTATATATCTCTGTTATTTAAAACAGCAGTTCAGAAAATCACAGACCCTATCAACAACGTTTTAGTTTTCCTCTCAAATATGATTGACTTATGCTTTTTTCATCCACATTGAAATTGGAGTGTTTTAAAAAAAAAAACAGTAATTGTTATGCTGTGAAATAAATTTCCTCATACATGGAGGGCTGTAAGCAAGGTACCCAGTGACCTGGGGAGACATAGAAAAAAGCAATAAAAACAAATAAATTGTGGTTTTAGTGAAATCACATCCTAGTGTCCACCATCTTTTGGGCCACTCAATAGACTGTATGTTATGCTCCAAAACTCGATTTTCATTAAAACCATGATTTTTCACAAAAAATTAAGACTGTAAAAGTGTGAAAATAATTTTCCCATAACGAAAAAATCCCTGTGCGCAACCACAGGACATGTGTAGCAGGGATTGGCTGCCCACACTGCCAGACAGCAACAGATTGGCACCCTGTGGTGGTTTTGTTGCGTGGCTGGGCTATAGTCCATGCACAGCGAGGGCTGTGTACTTAGAGTGGTATGGACATTGGGCCTGATCGAAGACCAACCCCTGCTATTCATGGGCAGAGTGTAGAAGAGGATAACAACCCACACTGAGTTGGTCACAGGGCACAGCCAGAGGCCAGGTCCAGAATCCACCACCTACTGCACAAGGAAATTGGCTATCGTGCATTGCCTGCTCATGGTGGGTTAGGCACCTGGCTTGCTCAAAAGCCAGGCTCAGTGGCCTCCCCGTTATGCGTGGCTGAAGGCTGTGCACAGCAGGGATTTTATACCCACAGAGTATTAAGCACAATCCCTGCTGTGCATGTCTGAAGGTCATGTGCAACAAGGGGTGACGCTGGTGGTGTGTTGGTCGCAGGGCCTGACTGAAGGCCAGGCCTTGCAGTCAACACCTGCTGCAGACCAAAATTTGTGCTGGGCCTTACAAAAATCCCAGTCCCAGCAGCCTCCCCCTGCTGTGCATGGCTGAATGACTTGTGTAGCTTGGCTTTGTAGCCTGTAATGGATTGGGCACTCAGTTAGCCATGGGCCTGGCCCTGTGTCAAGCACTGCTGTTCATGCCTGAGGGCCATTTGTAACATCGTTTGCCCAGTCACTGCAGGTTGAGTGCAGTACCTGGCCACAAACCAATCCCTGTGGACATCGTCCACTCTCCACACCAAAGGTCATGCACATCGGTGGTTGATCGCCTCTCGGCGGTTGGGTGCAAGGCATGGTCAGACCAAAGGCCATGCATAGTGAGGGAGAAAATTAACTGCATCTTAAAAAGCAAAGTGATTTGACAAATAGAAAGCAATAGCATGCTATTAAGTAATGAAATGTAAAGTCAATACAAAATAGTGGCATAAATCAGTGTAATTCCACTTGAGAATGAAAAGTTTCCAGAAAGTCTTATCTCAGATAAAAGTGACACTCCTTCTTCAAGAATCTTTATTTGGTTATATATCGATTACAAATCATAAATGATAAAAGACCAATACATAAAATACAACAGTTAAATTAGAACATTATTTACAAAGCAATTTATGGCATTTTTTTCATAATTAATAATGTCAAAATGAGTAAATGTTTCCTTGCGAATCTCAGAAAGTACAAAGGAAACTATAGATTAGCACACTGATTTTCAGAAATGCTTCCTATAATTTGAGTAAGATTTGCAAAAAACAAATTATTACATGCAATGTTTCCTCAAATGTTCCTCTACGTGTGGCAATAAAGATGCAACTAAGGCTGCGCGCACTGAAGATAAACAACAACTTAATATGCAAGCATGTGCGGTATGCAAGCTACCAAAATTAGTGGCATAGTAAGGCTGCCATGGGCCCTAATGCAAACCAGTAGAAAAAGAACTCTCCCCCCCACACACACACCGCTGGGTTGGTATTAAAAGACACCCATTACTGGGGTGCAGAGGGCTCCTTGCACCCTTGGGCATGGGTGCCACTGCATGTTGTGTCCTAATCATTCTACCGATAGTACCTCTCTATTTGCTATCTCCATGACACTCTTATTTTCTCATTGCACATTTTCTTATCTCTGTCCAATTCCACTCGATCTCCAAGCTTATCCTTATCGCTTTCATCCCTTTTTTTAGGCTCTTTTTCTCTCCTTGCTCTTCCTTCCACTCCCGTTTTTCTTTCTCTATTTCCGCTCTGCTCCACTTTTCCCTCATTCTGTCTCCACTCTTCAATCTATGTCCTACTCTTCTCTCTCCCACAAAGTCTCTCTAATCTCCCTGTTCTCTCTCATTCCACCCTTACTCTGTGAAATACATATCTTTTTTAAAGTTTTATGTAACGCATACTCGACTCGAAGGTATTATAGTGCTTTACGTGAGCTCTAGTTGCGTTACAGAGGGACACATTCATTTTTGTTAGGCGCGGGGAGATTAAGTGATATCCTTGTATGCCACCTCTTGGTCTACCTACCCCCTTTTTGTTATTTTATTGTCCTTTCCTTCTTTCTTTCCCTCCCTTTTTCCTCACCTTTTTATGTTTCACTCCCCTTTCTTTCTTTTCCTCTCCCTTTCTTGCTTTCTATCTCACTCTCATAGCTCATCCTTTCCATACGTTTCCTTTTCACTCTACACTTAAATTTCCCCTCACCCTCACTCTCCCAAATCAGCTTTCCTCTGCATCTCTCTATTATTTCTGTTTTTCCTACTTTTCTCCTTTCCTATCCAGTACCATTCCTTACTTTCCAATACCCGTTCTTATCTTTTCTCTTTTTCTCTACAGTCCAATCTTTCTTTCCAATCTATTTTTCTTATTTTCTTGTTCATTTTCTAACCCTATCTCTCCTCTTCCTTTATTCACTCTACTTCATATCCCAGTCCTACCCCTCCATTATTTTCCTTCTTAATATCTAGCCTTCATAGCTGCCCTCCTCCTCCCAATCTCATTGTATCCACCTCTATTTCATTCTACCGTTTTATTTTCTTCATTTCTGCTGCATTTTTGCCACATCCATCAACTTCCACACTATCACCTTGTCTTTTTTTCTACCTCATGACAAGCTCCTGCACAAATTCATTGAATTGCACTTTGATCTCTGCTCTGCTATAGCCTCTGTTTTGAGTTTTACTGGTGCCTGCCTGGGACCGGTTTCTCTCTCTGTGGCAATGACTCTTCGACAAACCCTTCCCAGAGGGAGATCACACAGAGCTAAACCCAGGGAGACACTTCAAAACAATTCTTGGTAAAATTGCTCCTTGGTTGTTGTGTTTTAGCTCAGGGAGGGCCTGGCCAGTCAGTTCGGGCTACAATGCTCCTATTGGAGTAGGGTCTAGACTGATTTGCATGTGGCTGGGTCCAAACTGAGTTGCCCTGGTGGGCAAAAGAACAATCTTTTGGAATGCTACCCCAAGCGATACTGCAAGCATTCCTCCCATCACATTTTGTGTGTTTGATGTAACACACTTAGTGGCCAAGGGTATGGCCAGATGTGGGCTCCTTGCTCACTGTGCTACTGGAACCAAGCTACACCTAACTGAAGAGCCCCAATCAGCATGAAACCGGTCTTTGGTTCCTTTAGTTCTGGTTCATGGATTACCTAGCAGTTCAGAGTGGACTGCTCCTATTGGAGGAGGTTTAAGACTGATTTGCATATGGCTGGGCCCAAACTGAGGTGGCATGGTAGGCAAAGGAAAAATGGGTTGAAATGCCACTTGGAGTGACTGCCTATGTTTAGACTTATTGCCAGCATTTCTTCCATCACCTTTTGTGGCTCTGATGTTTAATGAACTGCAGCCAACGCAGAGAAGACTGGACCTCTCTCATGTCTGTGCTGTGGTGCCTTTGCACTGGCTGCAGTAAAACTACCCAAGCCCCTGACTAAAATCACATGTTAACATCACAGGTGGCACTCACTGTCTCCTCTGCCCCATTTGTCTAACCTCCTCTAGAATCCTCAAAAGGTAATGGGGCAGGCAGCCTTGGCCAGGCCCGGTGCCACCACCCTTGCTACCACTAAGAGGCCTGCATCCACATCTCACCACTTGTGATGGCTATGGAAGAGGAACACTGATGTGGTTGTTTGGTCCTCTTTTATTTAGAGTGCGTAATACTCTGGACAAAGCTGCGAGGTATTCTGATATGCCTTGTGATTCTAGGTACCCCTTTGGACTGCATGGTTAATAAGGATTTTGGATGTAGTGTATACTATATGGGAGATGTTGGGTGAGGAGCATGAAGTTCAAAGACATGATTGAAAGATGCTTCTGTGAACATCGCTGCAGATAAATATGAGGCAACGCAGAGAGAGTGAAAATTGACCTACCATTTTGATAAAAGCACTAATGTGTAGTTAGGTGATTTGGCACAACTACATTTTTAGTCACCCATGAAATTTTAGGTGTTTGTAAATTTTATCATTTAGCACTCTTCAAAAGCCATAATTAAATGATAACTGTTGGAACAAGTTTAGACCTTCTTAACAATCCGGAACCTGTCTCCAGTAAATTGGCATGTTCAATACCAGGCACAAACCATTTTTCTCTCATGCTTCAGTGGCCCCCTTTCTTTGGCATCTTCATTGCCTGCCGATTTTGCACAGTACAGCAACATTTGCTCTGCATTTGCTCTGCATTGGTCATTTGGCAACCTTACATTAGCTTGCAGTAAGAACTCAAATCGTCCTCTTTAGAGATTGTGATCCAGATTTATTAACTCTTTGCGCTGAGTTTGCATCACAAAAGTGACACAAACCCAGCATACAGTGTTGTGCTTGGATTTACTTTCCAACACAACTCATGATTTGGGTAGGAAACTTGCCGATAGTAACACAAAGTAGCACTATGCCCTAAATTGTGCTACTTTGCATCAAGGGGGGCTTACCATAGGTGGTACAGGGGCGTTCCTATGCAACCACCCATGGGTTTTGAGGCAAATCTTTATCTAATAACATTTATAGACAGGGAGTTCAGCCAAAAAATTAGGCGTAACATCAGAGAAACTTTTAAAAGTCTCCATATTTTTCAAGCTTTGCAAGTGTCAAGCACTGTACAGCATATATACAGTAGAAAACATCTGAAAAGATATTTTTGTTACTGGAAGGATTCCATTCTAGTACCCGACCTATGCTTGACAGAACATTCACATCCATGTACTAAGGTCAGGCACCGTATTTATAAGATTTTGCAGCCGTGGCCTTTTCTGCATGAGTATGGATTTGCCACATGTGCCGCTTAACCCATCATCTGCTGTATAATTTGCAGATTTTAATCCCTAAAAATTGTTTCTAGCTTGAATGGATAAAAAGTTACTAAAACCATGCCTACCCGTATTGCTGCGTAGTGAGGCCCCTTTGCAAAGGTTGACTGGTCAGCTTTCTGTTGCTTATTGTTGCATTTGGGTATTAAATTGGTACTAATGAGGTAAAAAATTTGCCCAGTTAGTGGTATCAGTTGTGAAATGTCAAAGTAATAAATTAATACTGTCGCAAAATGTTCAGCATTATGCTGCATAACTTTCCTTTTCTTGCCGCATAATTCAACCCTGCCACATAATTTAGTCCTCTCCTGATGCATAATTCCAGTGGCCCGAACTATGGTTCAAGGCAGAGGTGGGCGAGCCAATAAATAACAGGGACAGAGGGACAGCTGAGCCAAGGGTATGCTCTGGCTCTTAAGAACTCATACACAAGCCAAGCCTGAAAATATGTGGCAAGTCAATCATGAAGCACAAATTATGTTAGACTACAGTAACGTGTCTTCAGAAGCACCTCATCTTGGTACATGAGATTATGTGCGAAGTATTTATTAAACATGAACTGAGAATCGTTCCTGCCATCCCCCCGGTCCATCCCCCAAAAGACAATGATGTTAGTGAACTAAAAGGCAAGTCAGGGGCCATGTGTACCCATATGCGGCCTACGTTAAAATTCTAGATGGAGCAACTTTAAAAGCTATTAAATCAAACACAAGAATTGCTTTGTACAGTGCAAAGCCTGAATTCATGTACTTGAAGGTGCCTCATTTGTGATGATGAACAAAAAGGATGATCGGTTTAAAAGTATTTTTTAAGTTTTCTGAGCCACCTCGACTGGACAGTATTGGAGTTCTTTTCTTGAGCTTTTTTTTGGGGGGGGGGAGTTTTATATAGTGTGAACTAGACCCGAAGGTATCAGGGTGCTTTACATAAGCACCAGTTGCGTTACAGATGGATACATTCATTTTGTTAGGCACGGGGAGATTAAGTTATTTGCCCAGAATCACAGGCATCAAGACTAGACTGTTTCCCCAGTTCCAGTGTCAGCAGCACTGGCCATAATACTACATCCACACCTCCTCCTAACAGTGTGAAACACATTCAAGTTCACACTGCCTGCTTTGGGCCTCTTCAAATACTGCGTTCTTAAAGAAGGAGCCCCTTTATAATTTAATTGGTTTACTGGGTCTCCTGGTGTGCCGCCTACCTCGAAAAGGGAAGTTTTCATGCTTCCCTTTTGTTAATGTATTTTGTTCCTGGAGGGGAGAGCCTGCTCCCACTGAGAGTCTGGGCGCTGTAAGAAGCAAGGCTGTGTGCGCACGCGCAGCCTCGAGGGGACAGAGATTACATGTACTACTGACTAACTAGACAGGGAAAGTTAGGCCTATTTTAGCACCACTGGGCAATTTTAGGGAAACCAACTGTGAAAAATGGGGTTGTTGGTTGAATGGGGTTTTAACTCTGTTCAAGCAACAGTCACAATCCTTGTCAGGGTGATACACAAGTCACTAAATTAACCTTTGCTTAACCCTCTGGTAACTTGACCCAAAAGCAGGCAGGCTTAATAATTTAGAGACAATGTGTAAAGTATTTAGGCAGCACACAAACAGTAATGAAATGAAAACATAACACAAGAAATATCCCACACCAATTTAGAAAAATAGAGTACATTTTAATAAAATATTTGACAGCAAACAGCAAAAATCCAATCATTAGAACCAGACGTATGATTTTTTCAAGTTTAAAGTAAAAACTAGGGCCTGAAAGATCAAAACTCCAACAACGGACATCTAGTCACATGGGGCCTGGTCAAAGTTGAACAATATGGCCGACCTTGCAATGGAGCACTGGTCAGATACAAAAAGTGGATTGGGCCCGGTCGGCTCTTACCTTTGGACTTAGAAAAAAGTTGAAGAAAAAGTCCCTGAGAAGGTAGAAGTTCTGCAGCGCAAGGCTCCAGGTGGTGTCTGAGGAGGAAGAAGCATCGTCGTCGGGAAGCCACTGGTTGAAGTCGCAGTGAACATTTTTCATGTTTGGACTTAGGGCCAGTTGTACGTATGTTTCGCTTGGCGATTTCCAAATAGCGATTCCATCCGAATCGCTATCAGGAAATCGTTAATGGAAATGTATGAAAGTACACCTTCCACAATCAGTGATTCGGTAAAAGTTGCATTCGCTATTTTGCAATTTCCTAATAGGGTATCGCAAAATCTGTGAATCGGTATTAGGAAATCAAAAATAGGAAAAGTTTATTTTTGGGAACAGACTGATTACATCACTTTGTGGAAGCGCTCAACTGCATGCCCCTCCTTGTGTTCTGTAATACAGAGGAAGTGAGTGTGTTGCAGGATTACATCGGTGGACACTTGTGTGAATATTTGGCTGCAAACAATTACAAATATGTCCAGAGAAGAGGTAGACAAAGACATTCCAGCTAGAAAGCACACGCTTAAGTTCTCAAAAGAAGGAGTTGGAGGTCCTCACTGAGGAGTGTGTTGGCCATAATGAGGAGCCATTTGGGAAGAGGTAATTCACTGTGCAAGAAGAACAAAAAATTAAAACCTGAAACGTGCCTTTCCAGAAATCAGGAACAAATGGTTCGACTTAAGATTGCGTACGAAAAAAAGTTAGCAAGTCGCATGGCAGAAGCATGTGGGACAGGCTGAGAACCATTTCAGCACCCACCACCAACACACATGGAAACCATGATATTCAGCCGGAGAGTGCTGTTGTGGGGTCCAACATAGATACCTCAAATCCACCATCTACATTGCAAGGTAAGATTTCATAAGCTTTACATTAAATCATGATAGTATTAGAAATACAGACATTTCATCAATGTATGTCAGAAAAGACAATCCATTTTAATGGTTGTTTCAACTTTCAAATACATCATGGGAGTTGTAGTAACAACAATCATCAATTTATCATATGCAGAGAAACACATTGTTATTAAACGCAGCAAATAATGAGAGAAGTGAACTTAGAATTACAGAAATTCTTCAATTTTCAATAACAAAACAGTATAATAAAGTACAACTATGTATTTTTCTCAGATTTATCACTACAGAGAAAGTGTGACACAGAGCAAGATGTCACTGATTAAAGTCCTTGTGAAATTGAGCAATCAACAGATATACCTGCCACACTCAGAGCAAGTAACACCCATACCCTGATTTCCCAGATATAGGAGATGAACCAACCCCAGCCTGGGAAAGCACTGCAACACCTTTGAGAGACAGACAGAAGTGTTGCAGGTCTTTGCAGAGGTGTCATCATGCCACAACTTCTCCTAATGCTGGCCTCCTTGCTGTGGAAATTGCTTCTGAGACATCTCAATTGTTTGGAGGGTTAGAGGCCTCTATGCTCTCTGTGCAGAAGCTGCAAACCAAGAATATTAAAAATGTCAATCGTCAACTTAAGTGTTTCAATCACACAATGTCACAATTACTCGATGGGCAAGAGAGTCTTAGGAAAACAGTTCAGGATGGTCAGATATGATAAATAACAACTTTGCAAGACTCACTGATTCAAGATATAGACTTGTTACAACAATGCAACAGGACCACTCAACTCAAAGGTGCAGGCATCACAATCACATGGTGAAGTTCGATACATTAAGCCAATCCATCACCCGCCTGCACAGGCTACTTGCAGTGCATCTAGGTGCACTGTCAACATTCAAACCCATATGGGTCACTACTGTAATATTGTAGCCCCGTGGCTTAGTGCAGGTTGCATCTGCCTTAGAATAGATAAGTAGATAAGTAGTGTAAGTAGAGGTAGAAGAAAGCACTAATCCATTTGTTGTCTATTCATATGCATTTCACTTCCTATGTTTGCTTAATGAAATAACACTAAACAACTGTGAAAACGTTGCTCATGATGTACATTTTCTGAACTTCGAACACAAAATGAGGATGAATCCTGAACAAAAGGAATATTTTGATTTAAGACCATCATTAAACATGTGATATTATTTTCATTTCCAATATTTTCTCTTAACTTACCTTTAAAATAATTATTAGTGATCTCAGCACGACGTATTCTACCCTCTGCAGCATGAGAGGGATCCAGTTGGTGCTGTATTTGTGGTATTATATCCTCAGCATCAGAATCTGATTCTATCTGATTCTATCTCCACATTGTGTAGTTCCCTCCTAATTGCAAAATTGTGCTACACTGCCATGATTTTGGAACATGTTTGGGGGCTATACTGGAGGGCTCCACCCCTCTTGTGCAGACACCTGAAGCATCCTTTTAGGATTCTCTCTATGACAGAGTGTGTAGTTTTGTGAGCACTGTTGTATCTCTGCTCACTCCTTGTTCTTGGATTTAAATAAGGTCTCATGATCCAAGGCCGTAATGCGTATGCACTGTCTCCTAAAATGTTACAAAAACAGAAATTAGTATGGCTTTTTAGTTTGCATGCTAAACTGGAGTAAAAATGTTATATGGGCTTACCAACTGTCGCCAAAATCACCTCAAGACAGCCTATTGTATATCCCACTGTGGTGGAACATATATGAATCCTGACTGCCGCCTGGAAAACAGGCTACAAAGTCTGTCATTATACATGATGCATTACACACAACCTGTATATTGAGGAAGTGACTATTTTTGTGGTTTCGAAAAATGAATTCATTAGCAGAGGGTGGACAGATAGCAGTATCCCCGTCTCCCATCGCACACTAGTCGTCAGACTAACTACACGACGCAGGCATACAAGGAACAGCCCTGGACTGGATCCGATCATTCCTCACCGGAAGAAGCCAAAGGATCAGACTCCCACCCTTCCTCTCCGACCCCACGAAAATCACCTGCGGAGTCCCACAGGGTTCATCACTGAGCCCCACCCTCTTCAACATTTACATGGCCCCCTTCGCAGCCATCGTCCGACAACACGGCCTCAACATCGTATCCTACGCCGACGACACCCAGCTCATCCTCTCCCTCACCAAAGACCCCACCACTGCCAAACTCAACTTCCAGAAAGGAATGCAAGACGTCGCAGTCTGGATGACCAACAGCTGCCTGAAGCTCAACGCCGAGAAAACAGAAGTCCTCGTCCTCGGTACCACCCCTTCTGCATGGGACAGCACCTGGTGGCGACCACCCTTGGAAGCCCACCTACCCCCTCAGACCACGCCAAGAACCTCGGCATCGTACTCGACTCATCACTCTCCATGAACCGACAGGTCAACGCCATCACCTCCAGCTGCTTCAACACCCTCCGCAACCTCCGCAAGACCTTCAAGTGGATCCCCCTGAGTCAAGGAAGACAGTCACCCACGCACTCATCACCAGCAGACTGGACTATGGAAACGCACTCTACGCCGGCATCAACAAGTCCCTACTCCGCAAACTCCAGACAGTACAAAACACCGCCGCCAGACTCGTCCTCGGCATCCCCCGACACGAACACATCAGCCAACACCTACGAAGTCTCCACTGGCTCCCTGTGGAGAAAAGAGTCACTTTCAAAATCCTCACTCACGCCTACAAATGCCTACACAACAACGGACCCAAATACCTCAACGACAGAATCAACTTCCACGTACCCAAAAGAAACCTCCGATCTTCCAACCTCGCACTGGCCGAAACCCCACGCATCCACAGAGCCAGAGCAGGCGGAAGATCCTTCTCTCACATTGCAGCCAAGACCTGGAACGAGCTACCGGCAGACATCAGATGTGCCCCCTCCCTGAACACCTTCAGGAAGACCCTCAAGACCTGGCTCTTCGGCTAAACAGATCTGCGGACCCCCCCTCAGCGCCTTGAGACCCTCACGGGTGAGTAGCGCGCTTACAATTCCCTGATTGATTGATTGTATGTGTACCATTAACACACCCTATGACATTAGGAAAATGTGCCAGACGATAAAATCATATTTTAGCATGCAGTAAGTTCTGTTGAGATGCAGGAAAATAAATATATTCATTAATTTTGGACAACATAACATCAAGAAGCCTATGGAAAAAACGTGACAGTGAACTTTGGGACAATCGCCCTGCTACTGCTATTACTTCCAGACGCTAAAAGGTGTATGCAACACAGTACCTCCACATGCAGTGGAATAGCATTGCTTCTATCTGTGTGGGTCTGTAGGTGTTGATGTAGCGTAAATCTCACCTAAGTGTAGGGGTGCATCATAATCACATAAAGAACGCAGCCACACATAATCATGCAGTTTTCGTTAGCATGAGATGTTATAATTGTGCAATGTATTAACGCAATTATATGATGTGCTTTAGTTATGGATAAATGTCCTGGTGGAATAACGTAGGAAATGAATGTAACTAGCAGAAAACATTAACACGAAGAACTCTTATTGTGCAACTGACATTTACAGGTATATTGAATGTGCTTATTAATTATGTCATTTCACATGTAGGTAAATGTTATAGTTGAAATTGCATTAACGTTAGTGAAGTCGTAAAGCTTATATGATGTTTCTCTTATGTTAGCTGAAGTCCTAGGCCTGAAATGTCAGTCCCTGAAAACTCTCGCTTTAAACTAATAGTTGACTTTCATGTGCATTGCAGATTCTGTTCTTTCCCACGTTCCTTTGCAGGTGGAGAATACATTCTTTGGGAAAAGTAATGTCTTTGTTTTAGTAAGCTTCACAAGGAGGGAAGAAGTTACAATTGTGTGGCTTGGGTCAATGAAGGAAGGACGTTGTGCTCCACACAGGAGAAGGCATGGGAACCAAGGACAAATTGTATCGAGGAAGGTGCACCATCGACATTGTGGAAAATTACCTTCAGGACTGTACCCAGGACGAATGGTGCAATCAGAACTGCACCATGGGAATGTTACCCCTGAATAACTGGTTGTTGGAAGTAGGGCCAGCGCACCACTCTTTTCTTACCTCCAGAGAGAGAGCATCTTAGAACGAGCTTTGTCTTCTGTAGCTTAATGCTACTCGACCCATTGATCATGGAGAGGCTTCTTAGAGAGGCTCCATGTGCTGACACCTTTTACCCATCTTTCTGAAATGCCTATGTAGGGATGTCATGTTAGTGCTAGAGTAGGGATGGATTCATGCTTTTTGTTCACCAACCCTCGATGCAGGGAAATTTGGACTCATGCTTCCTGATTTTCTGTATTCTACTTCTTGAATTAATTGTGTTGTTGATGCTGCATCATCTAAACTGGAAGCGCAGATTTGGTTTCATGCTAATTCCTATGTACTTTTATATTCTTGTGCTGGGGTGTCTCTATGTTCAGTTATTTCTGGCTTCGTAATAAATTAACTAACCTTAAGTAGTTTTCTGTGGGTTGTTATGTATCCAAGAGAGTTATAGGCTAATTGATTATTTCTCTAATGATTTTCCTCCCCGCTACACTTTCATGCTGCTAAAAAGAACCATCGGAGTGAGACTCTAAAATGACCTAGAACATATGGGCCCAGCCCTGTCAATGTAAATCAGCAAGCAATTCTATAATGACTCGACTACCAAACCTGTATTTATCAAATATCTCCTCCTCACTTGGATTAAACAGGAATACCCTACTCCTAAAAATCCTCTCACCTCCTCTGCATACCTGCCAAAATCATCATTCTCCTTGCCAAAACATTCAATGATGCCATTGTGACTGGGTCTGATGCATTTTGGCACAGTTTACATAGGTTGCAACTGATTAGCACGAGATTGAAATAAGCAGCAATTGCATTTCGTAATATTTCATTTTGCAACTCGTCGCAATTAGGAAATGCTTCATGCGTATAAATTGTGATTACAAATTTAGAAATCCCTATTTGCGATTCCTTATCTGGAATCGCAAAAATAGCAATATCCAAAAGGAAGCAATCGCAATTTGGATTGGCCAAATTGCCTTTCGCTCGTTCCGAAAGGGGCTTTTGCATTCGCAAATAGCAATTCGAACCATTTGTGACTACAAAACCCTTTCGTACATCTTGCCCATCGTCTCTTTTTTGGAAGTCCAAAAATTACAGCAGGACGAGGTTGGAGGCTGTAGCCGATGAGAGATTCATGATCCTGATACCCCTTTGGCGTAGGACCAGTGAACAGGATTTGCTGCTGCGGAGAAGGGTGTGAACTGCCACAAAATCAGACCAACAAGCAATGCACCGTGAACTAATCGATGAGCAGGTTGGTCCCGGTCTCCTCCCAATTCTCAGAGCAGGTTTTACCGTAAATGTTTTGTAGTCCTAAGCTTTGTATTTTGACTTTTTGAGCAGCTTTAACACCAGCAAGAGTCAAGGACTGGAGGGGCACTACTTGGGGGGTTAGGACTAACTCAGGCTGGATCCAGGTATGGGTTCAAAGTGGTTGGAGCCTTCTCTTTCCCTGAGGTTCTGATTAGGAGGTCAGCCAACTAGCCCTTGGAATCATTCTGGTAGTCCTAGGTTCAAAAAGTGGAACTGGGCTCAAGGAGCAGGGCTGGCCTCTGAGGGTTCAAGGCAGGCTCCAGGCAGCAAAGTAGTCTATCCTGGTGCAGCAAAGCACTCTTGTAGACTACACAGCAGGCCAGAGCAGCAGACATTCCTCTAAGACTCCTTCCGCTGGTCCAGAAAGTGAACTGAAGTGGGGGTCTGAGTGTCCTATTTTTTTGCCGGGTGCCTTCCTTGAAGCAGAAGAAGTTCCTAAAGAAATTCCTTTGAAGTGCTTGAAGTTTCCTGCCTCCCCTGCCCTGGCTCCAAGCAGGGTGCATGAACAATTCAGTGGTGACAAGTCCTTTGTGTCAAGGCAGGACACAGCCTATTCAGTTGCAAGTGAGGCTGTTCCCAGCTCCGCCCTCCCCCATTATGATACTGATGGCTCATCCAGGCACAACTAATCCCTCTATTATGTGGCTTTCTGGGAGTAACATTCAAAGTCCAACAGCCAGCTACACTCTGTCATGTGATCCAGGAACAGGCTGCAGGCACCAAATAGTTAGGGCAGGAAAATGCCAACTTTCTAAAAGTGGCATTTTCAAAATAGAACCTTAAAATTTGACTTTGCCATTAAAGTGGGTTTTAAATTATACTTTCTCAGACCCCAAACATAATCTGTTTACCTGTTCTCAATCAAGAGTTGGTATTTATTAAAAGTAATAAAGCATCCCAATGTTATCCTATGGGAGAGGTAGACCTCATTGTATTGAAAAATAAATGTAGACGTTTTTCACTACCAGTACATGTAAAACTTAAAAGTACATGTCCAACCTTTTAATTATAATGCAACCTGTCTTATAGACTACTTAGAGCCTACCTTAGGGATTACTTATATTTAATAAAAGGGGAGTATAAGGCTTGGCAAGGGGGTTATATTGTCAAGTCGAAATGGCAGTTTAAAACTGCATTCAGGCTGCAGTAGCAAACCGGGGACACGTTTTAAGAGGCTACTTAAGTGGGTGACACAATACGTGCTGAATGCCTAATAGTTGCATTTAATTTACTGGCCCTGAGTATACCACTTTACTAGGGACTTATAAGTAAATTAAATATGGCAATCAGGCGTATACCAATTTTACCATGTTTTAGGGAGTGAGCACAAGCACATTAGCACTGGTTAGCAAAAACAAATTAAAGAAAATAGAAGGGTTAAGGCAAAACATTTGGGGGCTGACCACCCGGAGGCTAGCAGGTCTAAGACCAACCATTGAATGTACCGTGAACAACCTAGAACAGATCAGAATATACCTATGTTGAGGACTAGGTATTAAGGAAAGGTGCAATTGTATTCCATCACCATGACTGAGAGTCAGGTAACTTTTAATTGATTGCTTATATCTCACCATTCCAGCTCTCTGCTTGTCTTGATAGCCAATTGACAAGTGCTTTAGTTCTTTGTTTGAATAATTGGTTATTGTCTCAGGATTATCAATGAGACCCTGTTCCTTAAATGAACTTGATATATCATGTATATTCGATAGCCACAGAATACATATGCATAAACAAGTGCTAGGCAATAATGGCCTTTGTAAATGCAGTCTCTACCCTAGTACAAACGGCATGCCACAAATGAACAGGCTTAATATATAGTGAGTCCTCAATAAGGGATAATCCTAACTCCTTATGAACAATATAGGAGGTGGTTGATGGTGGAACTGCAATAATCCTTCTTAAAAATGGATTCTCCTGTGCCAGTTGAACCTCATATGTTCCCTATACATAACTGCATAAAGACATTTGCTTTTATAAATGGTGATTGTTTCTCTAATTGGTTTATTACACAGCTTAGTCGCAAATCTAAATACTTCCTTTGCAGATCATATGAAGTGCAATTGTCTAGTTCTTATGTGGCCATCCCAGATGCCACGAGAATGGAACGGAATGCCTTGATAGGAGAATGTGGACACTCTCATAATTGGTGTACCATTAATATTGTGAGAGGGTGTCATCAGTGTTCCCTGCCCACAGTTCATTATAAAAGATGTATTCTTTTAGTTTCAGGTCCTTAACTTCTATATAGGCAGTAAAGGTATCGATAAGTCATTGCAATTCATTTGCGGTACCGGCCAGCAGTCCCGTGTCATCTGCACAGAGTAATATTGGAGTGGATCGTGAAGTGACTTTAGGTTTATCTGTACCAAATGCCTGAAGCTCTTTATCAATGGCATCAATATACAGGGAGAACAGAATGGGTGCAAGGACACATCCTCACCTTACCTCTCTCTTTACGTTAAAGGGTACAGTACATTCACCATTTTGTCCAGAATGGACTCTGGCGGTAAGTGTCTCATAGATTCTGGCTAGCAGTGAAACTATATCCTCCAGGGCACCAAGAGATCTTTGAGTCTGCACAATTTGGCATGATATACCAGGTCAAAGGTACTACGTAGATCTATAAAACAAAGATGTAAATGATTTAACCCTTGTATATTTGCCAATCATTCAAATTCAAACTAAAGCACTGCTCTACCGTGCCCATACCCCTTCTGCATCCATACTGGGCATTTGAGCGGATTGAATTTTCTTTCACCTATGTTTCTAATCTCTCAAGTACTTCCTTGGGGTAACTCTTACTGCCCTGCTTAAAGATGGGGACTATGATTGACTCCGACTAGGTAGAGGGAAAGGTTCCATTTCCTGCTGCATTAAAATATTCACAAGAATTTGAAACCAAAGATTGATCAGATATTTGTATGCATATGCTGGAATGCTTCCAGACCTGGAGCCTTTTTCTTTCTAGCCTTATCTAGAGCATTACTAACTTCATTCAAAGTGAGTGTTATTTGTCTGAATTCAGGTGATAGTCCTCCCAAATCATCATTTTTTAGGATAGTTAACTCCTTACATGTGTTGAAAATAGATGTAAATTGGTCAAACCATTCAGTAGGTGGGATCAAATATTCTATTTGGGGAATTGATTTTTCTTTAAAAAAAATATATTTATTAATTTCCAAAACATAGTATTATCATTCGTCTCTGTCGCTTGTATCAAATTCGCTCAGGCATCTTGCTGAATGTCCATTTTTCTATTCATCACAGCTTGTTTATACCTGGATCTGCACTCCCAAATTTTGGCTCTATCTCTTTACTGCATAAAGTTTCTTTTATCTTTTTATGGGCATGAGCGCAGGCTTTATCAAACCAACCTGTACCTATAAGTCTATTACCTTGTGATGGTCTAGTAAGCTGAAAATTAGTTGCAACACAAATAGATTTGTAATCCTGTTAAACTTTACCAGCTTCTGCTTCATCATTTAGGCAGATCATAACGATTTGAACATTAGTTTTAATTATTGAAGAAGAAAACTGCCTGAGTCTTCATCAGCCAACTTAATTCTCATCCCATTTGACCTAACCATCTCAATGGTTTTTACTGTGCTCATCTCTAGGGGTTTATGTGTGAACAATTGCAATGTAAGCACTAAAAGGTTATGAACACTCATGTAAATTGAGTGCACATTAAAACCAAAAGGAATGACTATGGGGTAGAAGAAATCAGAACAAAATCAATTGTGCTGAAAAAACCTCTATCAGTGAATGTAGGAAGAAAATGTGTTATCTTCCTCCAAACATTTCGTATCCCTTCTCCATTTTTACTGACCTTGTTTTGCTGGCCTTAGGACTCTGTGCACTTTACCAATGCTAACCAGTGCTAAAGGGATTGTGCTCTCTCCTCTAATCATGGTAACATTGGCTTATACCCAACTAAGGGGCATATTATCAAGAGGCCGCGATAAGATTATCGCCGCTTTAGCGTCCGTTTTCGGGCAAAAAGCGGCGATAATATTATCGCTTTATTGACAAGGACACGCTAGCGCGTGTTTCCTTGCCTTAGCGCCCGTTGTCAGCACGCCTCGCATCGCATCGCTAATGAGATGCAAGGGGGGCGTGCCTGACAAAACCCCATGTGAAAATATTGCTAACCCAGCTTCGCGATATTATCAACGAGGGGTAGCGATATTTGAAATCGCGTTAACTATGCCTTAACGCTGGAATTTAACATCTGTTAAATTCCAGACTAAGGCACACCTAACATGGGGGGTGTATTGTGTGGCTAAGACCACAGGCACTATCATCAAGGTTAGCGCTGTTTTCCATGGAACATCGCTGGAAAACTAGCGATGTTCCATGGAAAACACCGCTATTGCTGGAATAATTATTGCCATTGCGCTAAGCGTTGTTAATACAGCGCTAGCATGGCGATAATTTCCAGCGATAGCCGGCGATAACAATTCTCACGCTAAGCGCGGCCAGCGATAATTTTCACTGCCGCTTGATAATATGCCCCTAACATATCTAATTTACTTATAAGTCCCTAGTGAAGTGGGATATAACAAGCTTTATTCGATTTAAAATAAATCATAAAAGCACATGCTACAATTTTTCTTCATAAGAACATGTTTAAAAACATTTAAAAAGAGAAATGGCAAAATTCATCACAGTAGAAGAATAAGAATAGCAGCACCCCCATTAAATCAATATGACTTGAAGCATCAGTAAAGTGGCATGAAATATCTTTAAAAAATCAAGATGGCTCTGAAGTAATAATAATGGCAGTGAGGGAATAGCCAGCCTCCAGTTCGAACGGTCTGCCTTCTGCCTTAGTGAGCCTTTGATTGGGACAAACAGTGGGGGTGCTTCAGCTTCACGTAATTAAAGTGGGGGCTTGGGGTACCATGAATTGACGATAAGCCAAGTGGATGAAAATCGTGAAACTGATGTTGAAGGCTGTATTCTCTGGCAATATATGTGCCCTGTAAAATAAATACTAATAGTGGGCCTGCAGAACTGGTTGTGCCACCCACTGAAGTAGCTCTTTAAACATGTCTCAGGCCTTCCTTGGCAGAGCCTGTGTGTGCAGTTCCAAACTGCCGTTTTGACTGGGCAAAACAAACCTTTTGTGAGGCCCAACCCTTCCTTTTTAATACATATAAGTCACCCTTAAGGTAGGCCCTGGACAACTCAGAGGCATGGTGCAATGCATTTAAAAAGTAGGAGGTGTACTCTTATGGTTTACATGTCGTGGTAGTGGAAAACTCTTAAATTTGTTTTTCACTACTGCAAGGTCTATTCCTCCCATAGGATAACATTGGAGTTCCTTATTACATTTTATGTGTGATTTCCAAATGGGAAGAGATGACGAGTTCATGTTTGGTGTCTCTCAAATCACAATTTAAAATCATAACTTACGGTGAAGTCACATTTTAAATTGCAATTCTGAAAATGTCACATTTAGAAAGTTGCCATTTTCTTAACTTAGCCTTTTAGTGCTTATAGCCTGTCTCTGGTCACATGACTGGGTATAGCTGACAGCTGAGCTTTGTGTGTTCCTCCTAGACAGCCACACAAAATAGAGAGCTTAGATGTGCCTGTATGGGCCATCACTGGCAGGATGGGAGGGAGAAGCTGGGCACAGCCCTACTTACACCTGAATAGGCTGGGTTCTGCTTCCAAACAAAGGGCTGCATACCCCCATTAGTTAGTCTGAAGTCAGGACAGGGAATGCAGAATGCTTGGGGACTTCAAAGGGAAACCTCTAGAAGCTTCTCCCTCACTTCAAAGGCACAACTGGATATAAATACTGGACCTCAAACTCCAACTCTTCTGTAGACCTGTGGACCTGTGTACAGCCTGTCTGCTGGACTGCACTCTTCACTTGCAGTGCTGACCTGCTGCCCTCCTACCTGGGTGAGAAAATCAGGACCTGCATCTCTTAAACCTAGAACCCCAGATTGACTCCAAGGACTAGTTGGCTAGCCTCCTGACTTGAGCCTCAGGGACAGAAGGCTCCAACAACCTTATGCCTGCAACTGGACTCTGGCATCTGTGAGTCTACCATGCCAAGTGGTGCCACCACAGTCCTGGACCCTTAGAAGTGGGCTTAAGGTGCTTTACCAGCCACTGTGCATCCAGGGGAACCAACGCAATTCCTTTGCAGCATGGTGCAACCCAGAGTAGAATAGAAGCATCTCCGCTGCTGAGTGGAAAGGACCCGTCACAAAGACCTGCATCGCTGCCACAGCCTGCATTGCCTTTGGAACTGCTGCTGCTGTGTGGCACATCCTCGGCACAGGCCATCGTATTCCTCATCAAATGCAGCCTCGATAACGTTGCCAGATTATGCATCGCATCTTTACAGGTCCTCGGAACTGACGCATCGCCCGACTGCCTGTTACATCCCCGACTCTGGACTTCGAATTGCAAGACCTCATCAATGGGATCTTCAATGGTGATGCAACAGAACCTTGCACCGCAGCCTCACCGCATCTCGGAACGGATGCATCGCTTCGGCTGCATGACACATATTCGACAGCAGATCCTCTCAATGCTCCACAAGCCAGGATTAAAGGTACTTTATGCACTGGGCCTAACTGGGTCCCTGTAGTCATCCTGCATTCCATCACAGCTGACCTGAACTTGTCTTGGTCCAGCGCGACTAGACCAAGTTAACCCTTTATGCCTTTTGGCACTACTTTTACTAAAATCTTTAGAACTGAATTTCTCTGGGTCTACTAATTGCATTTTAGTTTTTTTGTTTTTGTTTTATTTGTTAAAAACTACTCTAACTCTGTTGTGGGCTCTTTTTGTGGTGTGTTTTTATTGTGTTACCAGGGCCGGCTTGAGTGCTAGAGGCGCCCTGTGCAAATATCTTTTTTTGCACCCCCACATGACCTCCTCCTCGAATTCCCTCACTACCACCCAGAAAAGTGCCCCTCTGTCACATACATTTCATTTGTTTCAAAGCGCTAGTAAAGGCTGCCTTTACTAATCCACTCAGCTAGCAACATAAAATTCAGATCTGTTCTTTGCAGCAGGCATAGTAACCCTCTATATTACTTTATGGCGAGTCAAAGCTGCCACTAGACAAAACTCTAATCTCTCTCTCTAGCAGAAACATTAATCACAAGAGTTATCTTGACATTTTTATTGCTGCCTGAAAGCTGTACGCACAAGAAACTCTGCATCAGGTGCTTTTAAATCGTAAGTTATTGCTAAATACAGCCCCCCCCAACCTCAGTGCCCCCCTCCAGATCTGCGCCCAGTGTGGCCGCACCGGTCTCACTGACCTAAAGCTGGCCCTCTGTGTTACTGTTTGAAGTGTTGCACAAATACTTTACACATTGCCTCTGAGTTCAGCTTGACTCCTGGGTCCCAAGCTGCCCAATGTTTGAGCACAGGTTAATTTAGTGTTTGCTTGTGACTTCCCCCTGAGAAGAATTGTAGTTGTTGCTTGAGAAGGATTTCACCCCCATCAACCAGTAACCCAAATTCTTACACTGATGTTCATTAGTGAGGATTTGGGCTTACGTTTGTGCAGTGCCTTACAGTAATCTTGTGTTATATCACCACCCCACATAAATAATCTAAGACCAATTTGAGTTTATATTCTTCTTGATTGGCATCTTTTTGTTTTTTCCAAATGTTTCCCCTGACTAGTGTCTGAAACCATATCTGCAAGGATGGAATTTGAGCTGGCAAACATGGAGCCTTACACTATGGCCAGGCCAAGGAGTTCTGCAAGGTGAGAGGACTTTCAGCTAAGACCACTACCAGAAAGGTGGGACTGCAAATGGTGCTGATGGCCTGGGCTGAAGCTCACCAGTGAGTTGTGGAAGCCACAGAAGTGGATGAATTGACGGACGGAAAAGTAGGGGCCTCCCTGAGATGTAGCCTTCAGATGAGGGGGATGATTTGGCCCCTGAAGTGGAGCCCCCTGCCAGGGCAGTGATCAGTGTTTCTTCTTACAACTTGACTCCAGAGGAGCTAGTGGAAAGGAGGGAGAAGAGACAATTCAGGCTGGAGTAATCCAAGCTCAGGATGGAGGAGAGGAAACTAGCCATGGAGAAGAAACTAGCTTTGGAACGGTTGGCTCATGAAAAGAGCCAAAAGAAGCTGGAACTGAAAGCAAGGCAGGCAGCAGATTCTAGCAGCTTTGGTGGCAGCATACCTGCAGTGTCTGAAGAAGATAAAAAGGTCAGCATCCCTAAGGATTTGGTGCCCAGTTATGTGGTGCGAGATGACATTGACAAATGTTTTTCTGCCTATGATGTAGCCTGAAGGTCCACAAGATCCCAGAAGAGCTCTGGAGGCGGGGAGGGTTGTGGAAACACATGCCTACACTGGGGTGCAACACACTTCTTAGTTTAAAGGTGGGGACCAAACCAAGTACTCCCCCATGAAAGCCATCATGATCGCTAGGTTTGGACTGACCGCTCAAAAGTACCACCAATGGTTCAGGGCCCCCAGAAGCTCCACAGTCAATTCTGGGTGGATTCTGTAGACTTACTTTAGCAAAGCACTGAAAGGTATGGTGCAGGACGGCAAAGTTAATGTCTACAGTGGATTGCACAATCTAGTCTTGAGAGAGCACATGCTCAGTATTTGTTTTCCAGAGCTGTGCCAGCACCTAGTTGATAGCAAGGTGACTGACCCCAGGAATCTTGCTAAGGAGGAGGTCCTTCGAGCCAGCACCAGAATGACCAAAAAGGTATCTGGGGAGACTCCTACAAGGATGGTCAGGCGTCCCACCAGAAGAAAGAGGGGGTGAAAAACTTACAAATAAGGAGTTCTCAAAAGGCTGCCAAAATAATTTTCAAGTGAACAGAGCTAACCAGCTCCAGTCTGAACCCAACAAGAAGGGATTCTTTAATAAGCAGACAAGGAGGCTTGTACCCCAATGCATAGAGTGCTACAAGTATGGGCACTCAAAGGGTGACCCCTAGTGTCCCAAGAGGGTACTGCCCCCCACTGGTGGGCAGACACCTGGGTTGGCAGGTGTAGCGCTAGGGGAGAAGGTGGTCCCAGTTATCTTTGGGGAGCAGACAGAGGTGAATCTAGTTTGCGTGGGGGATAAGGAGATGGTGCCAAAAGTCAATATGCCTTCCAATACTTCTAAGGAGAAGCAATGGGGCACCATCAATAAGCAACTGTTGGAGGCTCTGAGACACACAGCAGCTTGCTAGCATGTCAGCTGGTGTCCTCAGAGCAGGTCCTCCATAACACCTTCCACCAAGTCATTGTCACTGACAATCATGAGAGCCACGTAATGGTGACTCTGGTCCCCTTTGAGTAGGTTGGTCTCAGGTTCTCTGAAAGTAAGTGTGAGCTGCTATGCCTGTAGATTGTCTGTTGGGCAATGACCTGGAGCACACTATCTGGAGGGAGGTAGAGCTCAGTTCACACTTGGAGATGTTAGGATTTCCTGAGTACTTCTGAATGACCACACTGTCCATGGCTGCCTGGGAAGGGACTCAAAGGCACCTAGATCCTGAAACAATGGTCCAGGCACCTGCCAAGATGTGTGAGAGCAGGGGCCATGGGAAACAGCCCCTGAAGTTTCCCTGGTCCAGGTTGACAGGGCACCTAAGGAGAAGACCCCTGAGCCAACCGGGGAAGACATTTCCACGCTGGGTGTCCTTCCTGAGCTTGTTGGTTAGCAAGTTGAGCGTTGGCCCATCTGGGAGGAATTCTGCAGAGCACAGAAGGAGTGCCCAACTCTAGGGGGCCTGAGGTGGCAAGCTGAAGCTCAGACAGCAGTTGACACCTCTGGAGATCACCTGATTTATTGGGAAAATTACCTCCTAAGCGAGCCTAAGGCTCCTGGTCCCAGGGCAGCCCATATGCCGGTAGTCCCCCAGTGTTACAGACCCCTCCTATTAGGGTTGGCTTATGGCATACCCCTGGCAGGATACCTTGGTCAAGGCAAGATCTTTTGGCCTGGGTTGAGGACAGCCTCAGATGCATTCTGTAGATCTTGTCCCACCTGCCAGGCCAGTGGAAAATCAGGAAAAAATCTCAAGTCTCCCTTAACTCCATTACCCTGTAGTTGTCACTCCCTTTGAGAGGGTAGGCATAGACATTGTTGGACCCTTGGTCCCCAAGACAGCTTAAGACAATAGGTTCATTCTGGTCTTGGTGGACCACACCACTCGCTACCCAGAGATCATCCCTCTGAGGTCAGTGAGTACACCTGCAGTGGCCAGGGCACTGATAGGGATTTTTACCCAGGTGGGGTTCTCCAGAGAGGTAGTGTCTGACAGAGGCACTAACTTCATGTCACCATACGTGAAGTCCATGTGTGATGAGTGCAGAGTAACTTATAAGTTCTCCATCTCCTATCACCCCCAAACCAACGGTCTTGTGGCGAGATTCAACAAAACCTTGAAGGTCTTGATAACGGGCCTACCTGAGGCCCATGAGGCGTAAGTGGGATGCCCTCTGCCATGACTTCTCTTTGCTTACAGGGAGGAGCCACAGAAGGGTGTTGGATTTTACCCTTGTCAAACTCCTCTGTGGACACCCTGTTAGGAGGCCTCTTAGCCTTAACAGAGAGGGGTGGGAGAAAGCTCTCAGGAAACCCCCTCAGGTTCTGGTCAGCTACATGCTGGACCTCTGCAACCAGATACACTGCTTCTGGAAAAAGGCAAAACTCAATCTTGAGGCCAGTCAAGAAGTTATGAAACTCTGGTATGACCAGAAGGCCACTCTGGTAGAGTTTCAACTTGGCCAGAAGGTGTGGGTTCTGGAGCCTGTGGAACCCAGAGCTCTCCAGTATCACTGGACAGGCCCATATGAGGTGAATTAGTGGTATGGGGAGTCCACCTACTTGGTGGAGCTTTGAAGCTTTAGAAATGCCTTAAGAGTGCTCCACGTGAACCACCTCTTGGTACTACATGTCCCAGAGTCGACTTTCTTTGGTTTCTTTCTCAAACACTGTGCGTATTGACGTAGCACATACCGTGACGACTAGCGGTCGGCATACATAGCCTACGTCTTCACAAACTTTACATATACATAAAAACCACTGCGCTGGGTTGGGCTCTGGGTCACTTAATGGACCATGTCCTCCAACACAGGTAGGCGTTCTTTGTTTGTTAATTTAAGCAGACGAGGTTCGCTACCCCCCTTGTTTTTTATAACAGTGAGCCTCATAGTATGTGTTAAAGTCCCACCTCCTCCCTGACCTCTCTTCCATTCCTCGCCCCTCCCTCTGTTTTATATTTTTCCCGATTAAGGCAGACAAGACTAGTGGCTCTCTCCGTCTTGTTTGGCAGGGTTGGGAACACAGTGGCTTTCTTCGAACCACTTGCACTTGCGGTCTGCAACATTCTTCGGCCTGCTTGAGATACCGACATTGGGTGAGCTATCATCCAGGTGAATATGGTTCCCCTTCCGGGGTAGTCATCATTCCACCATTCGGTATTTGATCACCAGACTGAAATATTTTGAATGCCTTCAGTGCCGGACATATCTGTTACTAACATCAATACCTGACTGAAGCCTTTGAGGGTCCGCATTCCTATGATAATGCCACCTGTAATAAACATCAGTCAATATAGACCGCAGGCGTCTGTGCACTCACGTTGGTGCTTTCCTTACTCTTTTTATTTATTACTTTTTGCTTCTTATATTGGAGCTTTTTCTTTGTGTTTTAAATCAGCGGCATACTGAGGTAGAGGTATACCTGTTTCCATATGGCCTTCTATACTCTGGACAGTAGCTGCTAACGAGACACTTGGCCACACCTGGCCGCTTATACTCAACATCCTTTTATCTCCTATATACCCTTGTCAGCTGTATATACAATGTGTTAATGACCACACGTCATGGTCACATATTATGTCATTGCCTTTTTTCCTACAACAGGACTTGGAGACCGCCTTGAGTTGGTATTGCCAAGGTTATAGGTTTTCTGTCTGCTCACCCGGCGACGGGGGTAGGTGCTTTTCCTGCATTTAGTTTGCTAGTATAATATGTACTCGGTTGAGAGCCATGTATACATGGGGTTGTGCTATGCATCTCATTGTTTGCACACTGTCTGTTTTCCTTTCTAGGGAGCTTTCCAGACCAGTACACTTCAAGACAGAGTGAAAGCCCGCTCCTTTACTGGTTGTATATAAGTACTACTATCAGTTGTTTCTACCCTACTGAACGAACAGTAGTAAACACTGCACTTCTTCTTTTTCACCATTTCTCACTTATCTTGGTCCTGATGAAAGCCGCTACATCCCTTTTGGGAGTACAAAGCAGAAACATGTCGACCTTTTTGTCCGCTTCGACAGATTGAATTACTCCCTATCTTAGCTTGGATTTTAATCCTGAAAAGTGGCTGCCAGAATAAAGTTGGCAAGCATACCACTGATTCAGTTTTAACCACCTTCACATATTTTTCACAAACACGCCTCACCACGCCCAGCTCATCTAGAGGTTTAGTACGCCTCAATATCTCCATTAAAACATCCCTGAGCTCCTCCCTCTCAGAGAGGGGGTTGTAAACCTGCACTACGACTAGGTTCGTAGGGTGAGGAGATCCCCTATGATGAAGCATGCCACCTTTGGGTGGGTGAGGGGATTCATCCTAAGAAAGGGACACTTTCAGACCCCTTCATAGTATTAATAGACCAAGAGGCCCTCTTTTGTGTTTCAGTCATATGAGTGGGGAACTGGCCTCTGTTGGTCTTTAAACTTCCTCCGGTCCTATTTGTGTGTTTATTACTTTGTTCAGAGGGCCTACCTTGGTCCCTGTAGCCTGCCGCACTCCTTCGTGGTTGGCTTGAACTTGTGACTTTGTCCCAGTCCGGCGTGACCAGATATCCACAGGTGGCACTTTATACCATTTGGCGCTATTTTTACTGAAATCTTTAGAACTTAATATTTCTGGATCTATTGGTTGTATTTTTGGCATTTTGTGCTAGTTCTATTTAGTAAAAACGTTTCTATTATTTTAACTCTGTTGTGGGCTCCTTTTGTGGTGTTTTTTAACTTCATTACTTTTTGAAATGTTGCACAAATACTTTACACATTGCATCTGAGTTGAACCTGACTGATCTGTGCCAAGTTACCCAAGTTACCCGAGGGTTGTGTACAGGTTAACTAGAGTTTGCTTGTGACTACAGCCTGAAAAGTATTGTGGTTCTTCCTTGAGAAGGGTTAGCCCTCCCCTCAACCAGTAACCCAATTTCTTACACTCACCATATTGATAGTGTAAAAAATGTGTTTGAACCCTCACCCTACATATCCACTATCCCACAAGCTTCATTTGAGAAAAGTGCACAGCTCTTATTATTAAAGTCCCCTGCCCATCCCTTAAAGAAATTGAAATATCTCTGGTCCCCTATGCAACAAATTGATCGAATTTCCTTTCCATACCATACTGGTGACTACATCAGTTTGGGTAGAGTCAAAATTGTTATAATAATAATAATAATCACCATATATGGGTTGTCCCCTGTGATCAATTGGGCAAATTGGTGTTACCAGCCTTTTGCGATAACCAATGAACAAATTTGTTCTTTAAATCACTCCACTTTTCCGAATGACTAGGGTATAGAGGGAGGTACACCTTTTAAGACAATCACATAACGTGTAACTTCTGGTGGTAAATGAAGGATCTTCTTTGAGGCGGAATCATATCAATGGACTTGATTGATCAGTGAGCTATTAGGTCCTCTCATAGATTACCTCTCCAGGTGCAATTTGTTTGTGTTAAAAGTCTCTAGAGTCTCTATCACTCCCCCACAGCTTCCTTGGTAAAATCATTACACTGTGCTATCTGTGTTTGCCCGCACACACATCTGCCCCGATTTGGAGCATTGACAGGGGTAGGCCTTAACCATATTTGCACTGCCTAGAGGGGCTGAGCAATCAGCCTGGTTTAGTCACAGGGGTGAATGCTTGTTTGTACTGTCCATTATATTCATAACCGCTTGCGCTTATGTTTCCATTTTTGTGCTTTACTTTTTCAAGGGCAGACTTTTCCTACGTCTCCACAGAGCCAGATTGTTGGGCAAAATTTTTAGCAACAGATTAGTCACCCCATGGTATCCTGTTGATGTCTGTGAGTGGCCACTATCACAATGAGGACAAGCTTTATTAGATTGTGTCAATTTTGTTTTGGGTTGTGTGACCATCACTGAGTTTTTCTTCTTCTTTGCCTGGGGAAAGTATGAAACCTCAATACGAGAAGTAGTAATAATATTAAGGGTGTCATTTAGAATGCAGAGATGGAAGATTTTCTTAAACTTATGAGTGAGTTCCAACACATGAGTAAGAGCTGACCTAACATAACAAGCAGTGACTTGTTAGAGGCTTCACTTACAACGTGTTGGGTTGCTTTAGGTCTTTTTTTAACAAATTGTATCTCTCTGTTAATCAGTCCCATAGCGCCGGACAAATAATTAGTTATAGAATTGGAAATCAAAGCATCCTTACCACTTCTTCCCTGCATATTCCTCTTCCTCATTGAAGAAACTATGCAGAATATCCCAAATTAACAAAGAAACCAAATATCCTGTCTTGGCCCAGTCTTCAACCCGGGCACTGCCTGGGCACGTCCCGCACACATGCTGCGCTGCGAGTTGTAGAACGCTCTATTAAGTGCATGAGTCATCAGCAACACCAACATCAAGAAGGAAGGGCCATCCTCCTTCACCCCCTCACTGCAGCAGCAGTGGCAGTCTGGGACCTGTAGTTCCACAGAGTCTACAGCAGTACTTATTCACCCCTCACTCAAACGTGATCACAAAGCGATGCAGATTGAGTTTGGACATTTTGTTCTCCTGTGTCATCCGTACTTGAGACATCCTCAAGACCATGTGTCAAAGTACAACAATGGCCAAACCTGTCACTTAACATGAAATAAAATAAAGAGAAGCAAAACATGGAAATCATCATAACAGAAGTACGTCAAAATTTGATGTATATACATATGGAGAACAATTCATATATGAGCAAACAAGAACATTTCAAGTATAAGAACAATTCAAGTGACAGTAATCAGCCATTTCTTTTACCTTGACACATGATCCTGAGGATGGTCTCATGCACAGGCGACAGCAGAGATCGAACCATCGATGATCATTCCAAATTGCTTTAGGATCCCTTTTTAGTTGGAGCGTTCTCTGGCATCTATCTCACTGTTAGGTGGTTCCCTGTGTTATGTTTTTCTATGGTGGGACACCAGGTTTGCTGTTTCCCATTGGTGGCCTCCCAACATTGAACTCCAACAAAGATGAGGGCCTGGTATGTATATCTAAGTTGGATATTACCAAGGTGCATTCAACTGTTGTAGAGCCACCTTTTTTCTGCTAGTGGGTTATCTGGCTCAGGTTTCCTGGTTGGCATTTCACCGTTTGGAGGGGCATGTTTACTTTCGCAGGTTACCATGGGGACTAAGCCATAACCCCAAAGTCAACACCAGGCAAGTGCAGTCCAGTGTAATTATGTTATGTGTTCCATAAAAGAGATGAGGGAGTAAAGCTGGGTACAAGATAGCAATGTTTTTACTCATTAAGAAAGCCCAATGACATATGAATGTTGGTACCGGTGCTAGCTCTCTATTTACTTACATTTATATCATTGCTTGACCTCCAAAGGTGCATCCATAAAATTAACCTTCCGTCCTGAAAATTAGTCCAGAATTTTTACAATCATTGCCCAGAATTTGCCTCTATAGAAGGTGGCCCCCCTACTTTGGTCTCTAATCTCATGCACTGGACTGTTCCTATTTGCAGAGCTTCTTCTGGAAGGGCCACTCAAATAAACAGCATGTTCCTGTGCTTTTTGATTTCTTACACTTACCATTTTATTAAATGAGTTCAGATTGTTCTCCTTCCGGAAACATTTAGGGAAATCACTTTCTTTCATTTTCTCTGAATAATAATTACTCTTGGTGTCTTGGGACTGACTGAAGTACTTAGAATGTATATTATTAAAATAATGCTACTTATTCGAGAAAATTGCACAAATGTTTTAGCCATATGTTTTCAGAGCATTGTTCCTCAAAAAGTAATGGATTTAGGACACGCTTTCAAAGTAGATCCCATTAAAAGAGAACTCTCCCTTTTAATATCAGGAATTTAAGCGTGGTTCTTTCTTAACCAGCTGGGCTTCCAGTAGGTAACTGTACCTCCATTACATCAGAATATTAGTGAAGGGAAGAAAGCCTAATTGCTATTTTCTTTGTTTTGTTCCTTTTTTGGTACCTTCATAGTATTTATACAAATTATTTTGGCAACTTGCTGGCAGTCCATATAACAAAAAACGTGTAAATATGTCGACAAAAACAAGGTAATTGCTTAGCTTCTCTCTCACTGTATATGTTAGACTTTTTATGGTTAAATTAACGCTGGATGTCAAATCAACGTCCCAGGGAACAAAATCTTAATAATTAACTGGCAAAAATGAACATGATTGCATGTGACACACCTACACTGGTAATTATTGCTCTAAGGCCATTTGCTAATGAAATTAATGTATGCATTGCCCTAACAAATTAGCATAACTTATACATAATGCCCCACATTTCAGGACCTTGTAAGAAAAACAGCACTCACTGCTGCAGAATGAAAGGCAATGACATTGCAAGGGAATATTTTTCAGTGCATTACTAAATGTTACAAATGAACATGACTGTGTTGTTTAAAATGCAAACTAAAAAATAATGAACACGTTAAATGCATTTAGAGTATGGGGATCAAGGATAGGGACATGGTAATTGCATTTGCACTCTAAGTGTTCTAAAATGGTAGACTCGATTTATTAAGTGAAAGTATTCTACAGAGAAAAACACGCTTCAGAAACTCATTCAATCGAGTGGTCTTGATAACTGTTAATAAGAGTGCTTACGGCTGTCAGATGACAGGAAAGGGAAAAAAGGAAAAATGTGGAAGGGAAAACAGTGTGTGGAACGCACCTTCGTGCCCTTGGATGATTGGTTTGGAGCAGTGGACGGAATTTCATTTGGCAGGGGAAGATGGAGAGCCACACCCTTGATTTCAACGTTGACTTGGGGGCAAATGCTCTGTGTCAAAGGTTATCCATATGTTCCCGAGTCGAGTAGATGAGGAAGGGCTTTCAAGGTATTGTGGCTGCTGAAAAGGTGGGGTATTGGGGGGGGGGGGCAGGCTTTATTTATCCAATAACAGCGATCTCAGTTTTGCCTTCATTCATTCAGAGATAGCTCTCATTCATTCATTGCAGCACAATGTTCAAGCACAAGGTGACATTGGTGGGATTATTTGGTTGACTCTCTAGCTAGAAGTGAATTTCCATGTTATCTATGTAAGTTTGGAATATATACTGGGCATCAAGTAACTGAGCCAGGCAGCATCCATAGATATTCAACAGAAGACAAAGAGGGTTGCAGCTTGGGGGACACCATATGTCACACGGAACATGACTGACTCTATTAACCCAATCCTAAATCTTTTAAAGCGATTGGAGACAAATGATGGCATCCTTGACAAAACATGTCCAGTTATGCAAGCCTGGAGTTCTGACCTTTCCAAAATATTGTGTGATGGACAGTGTCATCGGCAGTAGAAATGTCAAGGGATTTTTCTTGTCTATGTCCATAGAAAGTAGGGATGTTTCCTTTGCATTGGCTAAGGCTTATTCTGTTTTCCTCTAGGGACTGAATCCAGACTGGTGGCCATGGGGAATATGGTTTACTTCAATATATCATTGCATTTGTTTTTTCACCTCCCTTTCCATTATCATCATTCGAAAGGAGGGATTGGAGCTAGGATGATGGTTGGCCAAAATCTTAGGAACTGCGGCTGTTTATTTTTAACGTGGGTGACATTGGCATGCTTAAGAGATCCAGGTAAGTCTTCTGAGTTTGTGATACCCTTTGCCAGAGAAGGTAGGAATTGCTTGAAGCATGAGCCTTCACTGGCTATCAGTCAGTGAAATGATTAATTTTGAAGCACTATGTCTGGTGCATAAAGTTCTTCAGCTGACAGGACCTGAATATTTTCAAATATCCTTCTTTTGGCATTCATCTGGCCGTAGGTCAAGATCTTCTAAATTAGTGGTCCAAAGAATAAATAAAGGAAGATGGGGGAGCAGGAGCTTTTCCTTCTATGC
The DNA here is from genome assembly GCA_963921515.1 of Calotriton arnoldi. Lineage (NCBI taxonomy): Eukaryota > Metazoa > Chordata > Amphibia > Caudata > Salamandridae > Calotriton > Calotriton arnoldi. The sequence goes on along the minus strand of CAWUFW010019023.1, from coordinate 92,084 downwards.
TAGCAAACTTTGAAACTCTCTGCCATCAAATTTAAGCTCTCAATCCAGCCTATTGTAGTTTAGGAAAATGTTCAAAACTTGTCTTGCCTGTCTTTTTTCTCAGACATTTAAATAAGACTTTTATCTCTGGTTAGGCTTTGATGGTTTCTTTGTGAACGCTAGCGCCAAGACGCCCTTGGGTAATCACGTGTTATATACGTTTTATTTACATTACATTACATTACACATTTGCAGAATGAGCAGGGGTCCATGTGCAAACTAGACACTTTTATCTCGGGGGCCAGGCTCGGCAACTGAATGGTCTCCAGGGGACTCAAGGAGCAGATGGTGGATTAAATCAGTAGTGTTGTAGTAAGTGGAAAGAATGACTCTGCCTGTGTTTTAGAAATTGAGTCACAGATTTAGGCAATATTTCATTAGAAGAAGTCCAGGTCTTCCCAGTCTTTTTAAGAAGAGCCAGGGTCTCCTTTTAGGGCATCAGGCTTAGATCATTCTATATATATGTTGAAGATTTTCTTCATTTGATTGAATGCTTCATTGATACATTTGCTGAAATAGGCATTTTTTGCTCTCTTAATTGCTTTGTGGTAGCTTCTCTTGTGTATCTTGCAGCATGTTTTCTCTTCACTTGTGCCGTTAAGATTACAGGTTGTGGTTGTGTTATTGGGTGTGTGTGATTAGATGTTTTGATGCTTTGCTTGGGTTTTCGAGGTTTTGCTGCAGTTAAGATATTGAGGGATGATGTGATGTTGTGTTATGGTAAAGTTGGTTAATGATTTTGACTTTTGATAGCTTCAATTTATTAGTCTTTGCAGTGCAGTATGTCAATTTAAAATCCTCTAAGGTAGTTATTATACTATAGGGATCATATTTGTTGGTTTGATGATGCAGGTGAGGGATTTGTATGGTAGGTTGGACAAGTTGATGGAGACAATGTTTTAGGGGGCACTTCTAAGGTCAAAGATTGTAAGTTATGTGTGAACATAAGGCTGAGTGTATGGCCTGTGCTAAGTGTTGGGTCACCCACCACCTGTAGGAAGCCAAGAGCCTGCATAATTTCAAGGAGGCATGTTACAAGCTTATGTACGCATAAGTTGAAGCCACCCATGACCATCATTTTGATTGGTGTGGTCTGCAGATATAGTGTGATTTTGAGAAATTTCTGTATGAAATTAGAGTTGGTCACTAAGGATGGCAGTATACCACTATTGTGATGGGGGCGCTATTTGAGCTAGCGGAGGAGTATGCAGCAATGCTTTCAAATGAAGAAGAAGCTGTGTTGGGGATTGCAGTGGACCCAGGATCAGTAGATTGTCGAGGTCAGTAATAGACATGTCTTTGAACTTGTCTTTGAACCACGTTTCTATGTGTCCTACTAATTGACAGTTTGATTCTGCATGGAGTTCTTTGGTGTTAAGCATATACATGAAAGCTCACTATTCGTTAATAAGTCCCAGTTTTATGAAAGGACAAGATTAATTGGGATGGCTGGTCTCAGCATTCCTTTAGGTAATTTCTATAGATTGCCCATGGCACTGATTTGCTCTATCTTGTAGGAAAGGAGGGGGCTGATCTTTTTAGAAAGGCAGTTGCAGGGTATCATCCCAATGTAGTGGGAATGTAGTAATGGCTGAATGTTGTTATTTCAGGTGTGTGAATATAGCAATATACTATTTAAAGAGCCTTCATTAATCTAAAAAACATTCAAACTGTAGCACCTAGAACAGTATATTTGGTAGTTGAAATGTATTTTATGAGCAATTCAGTGAATCTACTACAACATGGCAGGAAAGACAAAAAAGCTAGATCTGTAATACACCTCATCATTGACCTTAACGTTATGCAACAAAAAAAAAAAAGTGATCTAGGTGCATGGCAATGATAAAATATTTATTTCGAAAATGCTAGATGGGCATTTTGATGAAAAGAAGGAAAAGACATTTAGCATATGTTCCATCGTTTAGTGTTCAATGACACCAATCATTCAAGAGAGATATTAAATGTTCCTTTAGAAAAGTAGTTTTTGTCGCAAAATATTAACAATTTTTATGAATTGTAGAATTTGAAATCAAATCATTACAGCACTGGAACAGAATAGTACAGATTCTATCAAATCAACATAGACAAGATGTGACACCGAAGTGTTTATCATGTTGGGTTGAATGTCAAAATATTGAGGTCAGAAAGATCAATTTATACATATATACTGACTCTGAAATGTTGTATACCTCTGTATCATCAATGTAAGTAGACACAGTATGTAAATAAAATAAATTCTAACTCTGTATCTGCTTACCTTGACAATATAGTGTAAGTCAGTATTGTATAGTAGATATATTTGAAGGTAGATAGAAAAACGTGATATTTGGGTACAACACCATCTTTAAGAATAGTAGTACAATAAAAACGCAGAAATAATGAAGTTGTGCTTGCATTCATGGATGTAGTAAGGTAAATGGCTGACAAGGAATAATTCAAACAAGAATAACAGAAGTTTCAAATTAAATTGTATGTCCAATAAGCGACAAGGAGAATCAAACTAAGTGATTCATACCACGATTTTGGAATGACCCAAACTAAAGGGATTCATTCTGAGAGATTTGATCTGGGGCATTCCAAGTTGCACATTACATTGTCACCGAAAATCAAGGTGATCAAGGTGGCTGAGCTCTCTATTTAACAGTAGGAACTCACTTTCTCTTCTTTGTTCTCAACATTTGCATTCCAGAAGTGAGGCCCACTGAATACACTGGCAGGTGATGACTACTGGCCTCATAGCCTAGAGACTGCTCTTTACCCTGTCAGGACAAGCATTCCCATTGGGATTACTTGGATTGATTGTGGATTTTCCTGGTTTGGATTTAATGTGGCATTCTAACATTGTAGTCCATTCTATGGGATGGGGTGAAGGCTGTTGCCACCTGGATGATAAACATTTGCCTCAAGCTCAACTCAGAGAAGACCGAAGTTCTCATCCTGGGCTCCATGCCCTCCAGTTTGGATGACTCCCAGTGGCCCACAGCACTTGGAACCCCCACACCCACAGACCACGCACAAAACCTGGCATCATCCTGGACTCCTCGCTCACCGTGACCCGCCAGATCATCAGTCTGCTTCCACAAGCTATGACTGCTATGAAATATCTTCAAGTGGATCCCCACTGAGTCCAGGAAGACGGTCACCCAAGCACTCATCAGCAGAACAATCGCCTACGGCAAAGCACTCTTTGCCGGCATCACCCAGAAACTCCTCAAGAAACTGGAGGGCATTCAGAATGCCTCCGCCAGACTCATTCTCAACATCCCTGCCACAGCCACATCACTGGCCACCTAAGAGACCTCCACTGGCTCCCAGTAAACAAAAGAATCACCTTCAAGCTCCTCATACATGCCTACAAAGCCCTACATGGTGCTGGACCTGCGTACTTTAACCACCGCCTTGCATTCCAATCACCCACCAGAACCTTCGCTCTGCCCAACAGGCCCTGGCCACCATCCCACAGATCTGCAAGATCACAGCTGGAGGAAAATCTTTGTCCTACCTCACAGCAATGACCTGGAATACCCTGCCCCTCCACCTCAGGCAATCCCCATCACTACCTCAATTCAGGTAGGACCTCAAGACATAGCTGTTTGACAGAACCACAGCGCCTTTGACGGATCAGCATTCCCCCCCAGCACCTTGAGACCCTTACTAGTGAGTAGTTGCGATTTACAAGACACTTGATTGATTGATTGATTGATCGTATCACATATTCATATAAGGCAAGACTTCCATTAGCAAATTGGCCTGGAGCTTGCTTGATTAAAGTTAAATGTTAAAACTACTTATAAATGTTTTATTTGGAAAGCTAATATCCTACACAACAACCTTCCAAATGTAAACCTTATATGTGTAGGAAAATTGAAGGTAGGCCGATTAGCTCTACGATGGTGACTCTCTCCAAATTTTCCAGGATGTGACGACAATGAAACTGGCTAAGTTCAGGGCCCTTTCCTCATCACCAACTTTCTCAAGGATCACAAAAAACACTACAGGTGGGGACACGTCTTTTGTGTTAATTTTAAATGGAGGGCAAGTGATTAGCAATTAAATTACTTAAAGAAGACTACAGAATCCTCATGCTCCAACAGCCGGCAGGCAGTCAAAACACCCCGGAGGATGTCCAGTGACCCCATAGTCCAATCAGGAGACGGAAAATCAATCAAAACAAGATGGATGTCTCTGAGCAGAGAAGATCACCTGGCAAAATCCAAAGCAGATGTCACTCAGGAGCAGAGGGTGAGTGGTGGCTCCCACCTCTCAGAATGGCCCGGAACGCACCCCACTTACTGTCAGCAGTGACACAGTAGGGCGCTCTTGGGTCTACCAGTTTGGACAGCGCAGCTGATGATGGCCGTAGGTAGTAGACATCCAGATGGGGGGACCATCTTCCACCGATAAGACACATGGACCCACATTGGGGGAGAGCGGAGATGACTGAGCCCCTATGCGCTCTACGCAAATGGAGGATCTCCTGCCCATCAGTGGCTTGGAATGGGTTGGTCAGATGCTCCTGAGTTGGAGGGTTTATTAGTTCTTCAGTTGGTTTATTTCTATTTTTATATTTTGCTGGAGTGGAATGGGGGATATGGAATGTGGGGAGGGAGGCAGAGTTGTGTTCACCCTCTGGCACTAGTAACTGGAGCTTGGGAGGCACACGCTGGTAAGCAGTCACCTGACACTTATGGTGACACACACAACCCTCATAACAACATATAATGTGAGGGGTCTTAGTAACCTCCTCAAAAGGGGGTCTGTGCTGCAAGAGCAGGTTAGTTTCCAAACTGATATACCATTAATTCAGGAGACCCACCTTCTAGGACACGATTGATCACGCCTGAGGTCCAAAGATTGACCCCTACAATACTTTTTCTCTTGAGAAAAAAGAGAGGAGGGTATGAATACGGGTACACTCGTGATGCTTGATGTATGTAGAGTCAGTTCGAATAGGCAAAGTTGAACGCTGGGTTGCCCTGACTGGTACTCATCGAGCATCACCCTTGACGATGGCCTCAGTTTTTTGCCCCAACCAAGGACAGGAATGCTTCCTTACTGACACTATACATACTCTGACAGCATGGTCTTCAGCCCCGCTCCTGATGAGGTGACCTTAACCTGGTCTGGGACAGACCAGCAGACACAGATGGCACGGGCCACATTGGGACGGTGGTACTATCCCCCACAGGCAGATCCTTGATAGAGGAGGTGGGCCTTATAGATGCCTGGAAGCATAGACACCCACTGGGAGGGGACTTTTCTCATTTCTCCAGAGACCACAAAGTATACAAATGACTGGATGATCTTCTCATATAGAGGCATATCTTGGCCAGCTTTATTGAAATGGAGCAGTAGGCGATGATGCTGTCGGATCATGCCTGCTTGTTCAATCAGGTTCATCCAGACAGGTCTACATGGATTGGGGACCTCATGGAGGCTCCAAGACGCCCTCCTAAAAGAGGGATGCTCTAAAAGCTGTGATCCAGGGGTGTTTTATCGCAGTGGCATCACAACTTGAAAAACGGAGGGAGGATTGCATCAGAAACTCCTATCCAACCTGAAAATTTTAGATGGGGAGCACAAGTGCACACACTCCCAAAAGGTCTGGAGGAAATTCCTCATGACCCAGGTCAGCTTAAAATGCTTGAGAAGGCCTGGGCAGCCTACTTCCTAGCAAAATTGGATAATAAAGTCTACCCATGGTGCAACAAATCAGGCAAGCTACTGGCAAACCTCTTGAGGGTCAGACAAACATGCAACACAATCACAGAAATTAAGGGTCCAGATGAGTAACTTCACACACTTGACCCGGACAAGGCAGAGTGTTTAAGGGCATAATACTCGACCCTTTACATGCAGCAACAAACACACCTTCCTGCGAGGCAGTCTTACCTGGAGGGAGTTGACCGGTCAGGACAGGGGCAAATTAGATAAACCACTGGCGAAAGAAGAGATATTAGAGGTGATCGCTAAACTTAAACGCACGAAAGACCCGGGCCCTGATGGCTTCGCAATGTGCTTTTACAAATGTTTTACTCCTGCCCTACTACCACTTTTGTATAATTACATTTGGAAATGACACAAGAGGGGCGAGTGATGCCCTCCATGGCGGAATCTACAATATCGCTTATACTTAAGTTGGGGAAAGACCCTTGTAAGTGTAGGTCATACCGCCCTATATCCCTACTGATCGTTGATGTCAAACTTTTCACCAAAATCGCCTCTTTACACCTTCAATCGGTGGTGGCGAATCTCATTCACTTGGATCAAGCAGACTTCATCTTGGGATGCCAAGCTAAGGATAATACCAAGAAGCCTTTACATCTAGTTTATATAGGCAAAACCGGGGCCAAACGGTCAGTCCTGGTCTCCCTGGATGCTAAAAAAGCTTTTGCCAATGTCATTCGCTGGAATGGCTTTGGTGGCTTATTTAGTAATTGACTGTTGGTGAGGTATAAGGCCCTCAAGGCCCACATTAGGGTCTAGATCTAGAATTTAATTTCTAGATGGGTGCACATCTCATGAGGGATGAAGCAAGGGTGTCCAAGATACATGCTTTTGTTCACTGCAACGCTAGAGCCATTGGCCGAAACGATCAGAGAAAATCCCTAGATAGAGGGTATTCAGTTTGGAACATAGAATATTAAGCTAACTATGTTTGTGTATGACATCCTGGTATCACTCACTAACCCAAGACATTCCCTCCCTCAGCTCCTGACAGAGCTCACTGACTTTCAGGCTGTGTCAGGGTTCAAAGTCATTCTCAAAAAATCAGTGATTCTTAATATCTCCGTCCTAGACCGATTGGTGGATGAGTTGAAGTAGCTTACCCCAGCCCTATAGGCCACTTTGCACATCAAATACCTGGGGGTGGGCCTCGCACCAATGCTGCCTAAAACTAAGGAAATAAACCTCCACAGATTGAAAAAGTCTGTGAAACTAGACCTTAGCAACTGGAAATATAAACCACTATCGATACGGATAGTTGCATTCAAAATGTCAATCCTTCCCAGAATATTGTATCTCTTTCAAACCCTGTTCCTTTCGATCCCTAAGAATTATATTGAGAATCTACAGGCTGCTTGACTGACTTATCTTTGGCAGGGTAAGGTGGCCGAATGTCCTGAGGCCAGAGATCTGTCAGACCCTGGGATGGGGGATTGGGAGCTCTGAATCTAGCATAATATTATGCCGCCTCCCATCTCCACTACATATACCACTCAGCAGGAGACCAAAAAGGGGTGGTACATGGTTGAAAGTACTGTGGAGTCGAAAGGCACAGAGAATGCCCACACTATATAAATCCCCTGTTAGGGCAATATCAGAGATCTGGGATACATAGGCAGTGAAACAGGGGCTTATGACTTTTCCCTCACCCTTCATCCCCACATGGGGCAACACAGATTTGTCACTGGGGAGAAATAGAGAACCTTTTGGGATCTGGCATGAGAGTGGATGTAAAATACTATCAGACATGTTTGAAGGAGGACAGATTAAATGCTTCAACAAGCTGAGCAATGACTATGGACTCCCGGAGGGGGAGAGATAGTGATAATGGCAGCTTTGCCACTGGCTCCTCCGAACAGCTGTTAAACAGGGAGTGACAATACCTTTGATGCCCTTTGAGAAATATCTTATCACAGCTCCCAGTGGTGCACACGTGATTATCAGAATATAGCCCATGCTGAATACACAACAGGACACAGGTAAACTCATGTTTCAGAGAGCACAGGAGAAAGAATTACACATTACCCTTGACACATATCCGTTGGCAGGAGATTCTTCAAAGGGCAACTACAGGGGCCACACATACGACCAAGAAACAACTCTCAAACTGTTATATATTTGGCACTATAATCCTCAGTGCTTAGCTCAGATGAATAAAGATCATAGAGCAGAATACTGAAGGGGATGTGGGGAGGAGGGGTCACTAATTCATATCTTGTAGTCCTGACCAAGGATACAAGGGTTCTGGGACAGGATCCTCTCTGTGATACACCAGATTACAGAGTTGGAGCTAACCTGCCCAGATGATGACAGCTACTCTTTGGTGGGTAGGAGAGAACAACTAATATCCCTACTGTTGCTGGTTTCCAAACAAGCACTACTAGCGTTGTGAGGACAAAGTATAGTACCCTCAGAGGCAAAATGTATCGAAGGCCTGTGGAGGCTTGTGGGGATGGAAAAACTGGCTAACGGGGCAAGAGGGGAAATGAAAGACTTCGCTAAACAATGGGTGCCACTACTGCAATACTTTCAAAAAGACTTTAAGGAGCTCACATGCCCGAACACATTAAGGGCTTTATGTAACCTAAAACATTTGAAAATTGATGAATTAATTCAAGAGCTTGAGTGACTATCTGAGTCAACTGAGGTGCTCAGAGGGCAAACTTGCCATGGCTTTTGATGATGTTACTTAGGGTGGTGGAGCTACAGTGGGAGGGGGTGCCTTGTGTTCCCAGGAGGGAGGTGGAGGGGTTGGTTAAGGATGGTGGATGTTGTGATTTCTTGTTCTGAAAAACGTTTTGGAAAACTAATAAAAATGTAATGTATTCAAACCTAAAACATAATGAAACAGGGCATTCATTCTGGGGATGGTATAAACATTAAGCCTGGGCAAAATTTGAAATATTTCAGCGTAATATGTGTCATTTTCAGAATTTTGCATTAGGCTTGTTGTATGAAATTCCTGAAATTCCACCATTATGCCACTTTGCCTAATTGTACAGCATCTGCGGTAAAAATTCACCATGATTGCACCATTCCTTACAAAACTTTATCAGAAATGCACAAGAACAAAGGAACACGAGATGGTGTTTGCAATGCTTTTGTTTAAATGCACCCTCATGCTAAAAATTGACCCAGCTGGTGGTACAGTGCGGGCAACTATCCGAATGGGTGAAGGGTGTAGACCTGTGGGGGTCATATACGTACTATGAAGGGAATTATAGTGCACCAGCTTCAATCAGGTGCTACAAGACAATAAGTGAGTAAGTTCACAGATACTCGTCCATGCACTGTCATCCAATGGAGAGTCCAAGTCTGACTCCCGCGCAGCATGAGCCCTGGGTGATGGGCCAGCTGTGTCCTCCCTCATTGCCCTATAAAGATGTGTGATCAGGTGTCTCCCCGCACCACAGGACATTAATACATCCAGCGTACTCATGGGCTGGGGTGCCATGGGGAATGAGGGCCAGGTAGGTTTGGCCAACTCTGCCAGTCCAGCGTACTGCAGGAAATGTCCCGCTGCAAGTGTAAAGTCATCACAAACTTGTTCACACATAATGAAAAACTCACCTGGGTACAGGTCCCCCAACTGTGCACACCCACCGTCCCTGTAAGCCTGAAAGAACATGTTGGCCATCATTTGCCAGACCAACGCCAGTATCCATAGAGGGATTTCACAAGGAAAAGGGCCGTGCCTTAGAACCACTTCTACATAGCGCTGCCAGATGTACGCCCTCTGACAGACAACAAAGGGAAGGTCCCTGGTGACCCCCACACCCTCCATTAAAGCAACAGGGAGGAGGTCTGCTGCCATCGATCCTGACAGTAAACGCTTCTCCCAATTGTCCCCCTTGCCCAGCCACCAGGCCGCATGCTGTAGATGCATGGTGTAATAGTACAGATCAGGCCTTGGAACTTCCAAGCCCCCATCCTCATACCGATGGGTCAATGAAGCAAGGGCCACTCTACTGCGGTGTCCAGCCCACAATAAGGATGTAAGTGCAGAGTTCACCTGTTTAAAGACATTCTGGGGTATGGAGCAGAACGAATTTTGCAGTGCATGCAAGCATCGCGGAAACAACACAATTTTGGACACTGCCAGTCTGCCCATCATTGCCAGAGGCAATGTGTTGCAGAAGGCCACAGATTTCTACAGGGCATTGAAAACCTTGTCCACATTAAGGCATAGATGATGTGACTCCGTGTGGGCCACCAATATTTATAGATGCAAAAGTGTGCCAGTTCCCATCGGAGGCCCAGAGTCTGGAGGTGATCTAATGGCATGGGGACCAGCGCTGAAAAGGGAAAGAACAAGGATTTATTGCAGATGAGGTGGAGACCAGACAGGTTCCCAAACTCCTCTAAGAGTTGCAACAATCGGGGCAGCGCTACAGGTGGAGTGACAACATAAAAAAGTGCATTGTCCATGTAGAGCGAGATGATGTGGCGAGCGTCACCCAACCATATAACCCAGTCCCACACAACACGACGCGCCCAGATCACCAGGGGTTCAAGTGTTGATGCGAACAGGGGCGACAAGGGGCAGCCCTGCCGCGCTCTCCTCTCCAGGGTTCAAGCCTCCGAGTGGCTTTGCCACACGTGCACTCTTGCACTGGGGCCAGTGCAGAGTAACCGAACACATCCTCTGTATTGTCGGCCTAGACCCATAACGCTTAGCACTTCAAGATAATAGCCACAGTCCACCGTGTTGAAGGCCTTGTCTAGGTCAATGGAGGCCAGCGCCAGCTCCTCGTCCCAGTGCTCCACCTCATGTAGGACATGAACGAGATGTCGGAGATTCATACCGTGTTTTGTCTGGGGATGAACCACCACTGATCTTCATGCACCAGCTGTGTTATATGGGGTGCCGGGAGATTGGTGAGTAGTTTTCAGAGTATCTTCACATCTGCGTTGATCATGGTGAGTGGGCTATAGCAGCCGGGTTGGACTCAACACTGTCTCAATTCAAGAAACATGCAGATCCCTCCCTCATTGATGGGGCAGGACTGTGCTCTCACATGCCTCCAAGAGGACATCTAAGAGGCCATGCATGACCATCACAGAGAATGTCTGATAGAACTCAGGTGGAAAGCCATCACCCCCAGTGCCTTAGCTCACAGCAACATTCACAGTGCTGTGCACAGTTCCTCCAGCACAACTGGGGCATCGAGGGCTTCAGCGGCCAGTGGCACAAGCTATGGGAGGTCCAGACCCTCCAGGAATGGCACATAGCAGTCTGGAGTTATAGCGAGATCCACAGCGTACACTCACCGCAAGTGCTACCTGACTTATCCCTTCTCTGTGCAGCCTCCCCCTGTATTGTTTGAGTGTATATTTGTCCAGGTGGTCTCAGATCTCTGCTATACGTCGGTGTACAGCCTGCTCTGTGTAGCAGGCATCTGGGTGTAATTACTCCCCAACTTGCTGGGTGGCCAGTGCTGCCTCCTCTCCGCCAAGCTCACTCTGAAGCTGCCTATGGACTCCGCAGGTTAAACCCATGCAGTGGCCCCTCATGCCCGCCTTCCATGCTTCCCACTCAGTGGCCCTAGTGGATGCTGTACCCCAGTTGACAGACATATATCCTGACAGTGCCTGAGAGAGCACCTCTCTCCTGACCTGGCCTTCCAAGATGTCAGCTTGCATCCTCCAGGACCAAACCTCCCTCCTATAGTCACCCCATTGCAGGGCACAGCTTACAAGGGAGTGGTCCAATAGAAGGCATGCCAAGTGGGTCACCTCAATGTCTTCCAACCTTGGGAGTCCGTTATCAATATCTTGTCCAGTTTACTGTATGTGTTGTGCGTGGTGGAGTGACAAGTATACACCTGGCGTACATGGAGTAGTAGGAGTGGAACACCTGTTCTTGCCATTTCAAACAAGCTATAGATGTTTTATGCCATTTTAGGAAGGTGGGCACCCTATACCACTTAGTATAGGTCCCCAACCCTCTGATGTTCCATGTCAAGAGTTTTAGGTCAGCCCCCATCATAATGTGTGTCGTGGAGTAGGTGCCTTCAAACTACCTGCCATGCATTGTTACCCACTAGATGTCACCAACTATAAAAAAAAGCATGCAATGCACAACAAACCCCCCTCCCTCCCACGGACCAACATAGTTCAACCTTGTGACTATACATGCCCACCTCACACGTGTGTCAGGACATGCACAGCTCCCCACCTGGCCAACAGGCACCAGCTAACTCTCTCAACAGATCAGCTTCCCAGCAAGACACCCACCTTCTGAGGAGACTGTTCTGCAACCATGCATCCCTGATATCACACAGCGCATAATCACTCAAACCCTACCATAGGCAGCGTCTGGGGCAATCATGCTCCAGCGGGCATCCCATCAGCGGAGGGCACCTACAGGCGATACACTGCAGCTACTCTCGCCACTGCTCGCCACAACCATCAATATCATCCTACCATTTATGCACACCGCTCATCGATAACAGTGTATGGGGAATAGTGACCATATTCTCTCTCATATTTGACCATTCCCCACCTCTGGGGCTACCAGGATGTCAGGCACAAAGTCCAGCATTGAGCTCGGGCCCTTGAGTCAGTTCCATGGACCACTAGCAGTATGTTGACGTCCTGTACTGTCCCCTGGGTCTTCACTGCACTGATCTGCTTGGTGCTGTCCTCTTGAACTGTGACCCTTCACTCTCCCAGTGGGGTAGTGGTGGGATCTTCCCAGGGGCGGGTGTGGTGATGAGGCCCTCTCCTGGCACGGATGCCCCAGGTACTTTTTTGGTTGCGGCCTGAGTGCGGTGGTATCGCCTCCCCTTGGATCTCTAGCCATTCCCACACTTCCTCCAGGTTCCCAAAGAAGTACGCCTTCCCTTGCGCTAGCATTTTCAATTTAGCTGGGTACAGTAGCATGTACTGAACTGCCCTCAATTTCTGTTAAATGCTGAGAAAGAATTGCGCTGCTCCTGCACCTGTTTAGTGCAGTCCGGATAAATGGTGATCTTGCTATTACTAAAGAGCGGGCCTGCCTTTCGCGGGCAGCACGGAGGATACAGTCCCTGTCACGGTAGTTACGGATCTTGGCAATTATCGATCTCAATGAGAATCCTAGCACCCTACGGGCCCTTTCCATCATAAAGAATTCAGAGAGTCCCAGTGGCTTGAGTTCAGAATGCACCCAGTTTTCCAGGAACTTCTCACTCGAGTCCCCCTCCGCTCTCTCCAGGAAGCCCAGAACTCGGATGTTGATGTGCTGGAGCGGCCCTCTGCATTCTCCGCTGACTGTTGCAGCTCCTTCGTGGTCTTCTGGGCCATTTGACACCTACCCATGCAGGTCTGCTATGTTTCCTCCACTGTCTTGACCTTGTCTGTGACTTTCCATAGGTCCACCCGCAACAGAATAGCATCAATAGATACAGTCTCTATTTGGTGCTCAAGAGTGGTTCTGGAGCCTTGTATCGCAGCTAACAGATTAGCACTGGAGGGTTTATCATCTTCCTCCGGCGTATCCCCCACATCGCTCGGTCCCGTTTGCTGTATTATTCTCCTAGGGGGATGCTGTGGTGTGGTATATTGGGTGATGATATTCTCTGGGTTCGAGCGTGCAGTCTTGTTCTTGCCCATGGTGCACCGAGGGGAGTGGTCTCCCACCCTCCAAGCCACCAACTATGCTAGCAACTCTCACTACTCGGCCGCCTGTGACTGACTGTGTGACCAGCTCGGTGCTTCCACTTGTGTGTAGTCTCTGGGGTTTCCCACCCGGTTCTCATCTGCCTCTACTAGTGCAGGGAAGGCTCTCCCAGTCATATGGGGCTCCCGCAGAAGCAATCCCACCACCACACATGGGGTACCCCTCGGATTAAGTCAAAGTCAGCCCCAGCGGAAAGCAAGGCAGGGCAGATCAGAAGTTGTAACACTCGCAGGGTGGGGGGACACCCAACCAATGGTCAGTATCCCCGGCGCCCACATGCCTCCGCAGTCCCTGGCAAGGCAGATGAATGTGTCCATACTAGTGAGCCCCCCAGTAGGACATCCAAGGGCGCTGGCTAGGCCTATGGCTGATTTGGTGTCTCTGGTTCACTGTGGCAGCCCAAGGGCAACGTACCAGGAAGCGATGAAGGTCTGATATCCCCAAACGAGTCCAGTGTGGGGGTGTATACGGGGCCCAACTGGGGTCAATCTATCATGTAGCTCCTACATGAGGACATTTTAGGAGAGGCCCTCCAGCACCACATCAGCAGCGCTGCCACGTGGTCATCAGCACTCCCCCGCTGCTCCACTCACCAATGCCCAGACAAGTTCAGCCTGCTCCATGGGCCCGGGGGCAGAAGGGAGATAGATGGTGCAGGGCAAATCGTTGAGCAGCACCAGTAATCAGCACAACAGCTTGCTGAAGGGCCACAACCCCACCCACTGGTAGAGTGCCCACACCTCTCGCCTCAACAGCTCTACTCAGGCAGGGCCATATTAATTATAGTGGGGGTGCCTCAGGATCACAATGGTGGGCCCAGCATATTCTGATGGGGTGTGCCCCAGGCCCATCCAGTACCTGTTATAGCTGGGGGGCACCACAAGAGGCTTCCAGGGCCCCCTGCCAGTCAATTAAATGCCAGGTTTGCAGGCCAGTTTCCTGGTGTCCTTCATAGACGGCTCCAACTCGACCATGGGCGGGCTCCCTCCACTGCTGCGACACGGTGTCCCCATGGGAGCCCTTTAGTCGGTGCAGACAAGGTCACTGGACCCCAGGAGATGACGGCACCCTGCGCTGAGTGCCCCCCAACTGCAGAGTACTGCATAGGTTGCTCATCGGGCACAGAACATTTGCAGACTGCAGCATTGGCCCTGGGGCTCCCAGTTGACCCCAGACGGGGTGCCACCCATAGCTAGCCCCCTCACCTCACTTTTTGGCACAAGCTGTGCCTACCAGGCAGCCTCCAGGGTCTGCAGGGCATCCCATGGTATAATGCAGGTGGGGGCATCAACAGTGTGGGCCCCACACCAGCTATCTGCTATGTCCTTAATTAAGTAGCTGCTTGGTCTGACTCCCTCACTTGGTCTGGGACCCTCGCTCACGGTCGCTCCCCAGCTTCCAGCAGGGCTCGAATGCTGTGCTCTGTCCACCTCACTGGGATGGCTGCAGTGGGCTACCATAGAGCATTATTATTCAGGTTTGAACAGGATTTAGGGGGAAAACTGGTCAGGAGCTTAGAGGCTGACATCCTGCTGGCCATGTTGTTTGGCCACGCCCCCTTCATGGAGTTACTTTGGAGGGAAGAAGAGAAAGACACACTGGGGTTGACAAAGATAACAGGAAGGGAGGGGTGGGCTTGGGATCATATTTTGGTGAATGCCATCCAGGAGGAGAGGTGGATGTGGTGTTCATGGTGCCGGATAGCATGCAATTCTTTTAGGTCCTTAGCTGCTCCTCCACTCCTGCAAGCCCCTTACAAATAACCTGCTTTACAGCCAGCATATACCGACATGGTGAAGCAATTATTTGGGCTTTTGGTTGCCTATATGTGCTGTCTACCTTTGCCTATGTTTACAATTTCATTCTTTCTTCTTTTTTTTATATATAGATATTTTTTTCCAAGTATTTTTTTAAACAAACTTTTTTGTATGTTCAGTAAATTTTTTCATTTTTTCTTATTTGTAACCATGTTTTGTTATTGTTATTATCTGCCTTCACTGACCCGACCTGTGAGTGGCCATGTTTGGGGTATCTTCTACTCTGAGGCTTGACTACAGTAGATTTGAGCCTGTCAGGTGTGTTTTTCTCTTTGCGTAAACTTCCCTATGCACCATGTTAATTTTCACTTTACCCCACTCATTTTATAGTATATTATGTATTCCACTTTTCCAGCTACTCCCCTTCGACCCTCCCACATTCATTCAGACCTACACATGCAGATTTCTTGGTATTAAAGATAGAACAGATGTAGGCAGAGAAGTCTTCCTAGATCTTCGTGAATAGCATCTGGAAGTACATACATTTGTGCTACAGGAGCACTTTAAATACTCAAAACTTATTTGGCAAATAGGCCCAAATGTGTGGCAGAAGTCCTATCATAATATACAATTGGGCTAAAGCCTCAGATGTACCATCAAAGCCCAGTCAGGTTCCAAGACCCAGATATAGAGAAAATGCATACATTGATTGACTGAGCCACCACTCATATGACCAAAAAGAGGAAGAACTGCCAATGATCATGACCAACTCCTAGACCAGCATCGATCCGGCTTTAGGAATGGGCACAGCACCGAATCGGCTCTCACTCACGTTATGGATGACATTTTAAGAATGCTTGATCAAAACGAATCCTGCCTCCTGATCCTCCTTGACCTTTCCTCCGCATTCGACATGGTTAATCATGACAACCTCCTATCCATCCTGCAAAACAGAATGGGTTTTTCTGATCAGGTGCTACAATGGCTCTCGTCCTTCCTACATCACAGATCACAAAGAGTCAAGGCAAACCACTCTCTCTCCCAGCCCTCTCCTGTACTCATGGGGGTCCCCCAAGGGTCCGCTCTATCTCCTATCCTCTTCAACCTTTTCTTGGAACCTCTTGCTAACTCACTAAACTCCATGAACATTCTCTTTCACATGTATGCAGACGACACGCAACTCTGAAAATCTCATCCCCGGAAAACATCATCTCACTCAACACTACCCTAATGTCTACTCAAAACTGGTTAACGGAGAACCATCTCCTGCTCAACACTTCCAAAACGGAATTTCTGCTCATCTCCCCTCCAAACCACATCCCCAAGCTAGACCTCTGGCTGAGTCACCTCACTGCTTTCAACTGCACTCCTCTCATCATAGACTCAGCCAAGTCTCTTGGAATCACTATGGACAAGCACCTGAATATGAAAAATCATATCAGCAATGTATGTAAGGGAGCAAACCACTTGATGAGGTCACTCAGAAATATCAAACCTTTCCTTCCACTAAATGATTTCAAGCAGGTGGTCCAAGCACTTGTCTTGCTGAGGCTAGACTACGGCAGTGCTACCCTCTGTGGCCTTCCCAAATACGCCCTGGCTCCACTAAGGGCATCACTGAACGCTGCGGCTAGACTGGTTACAGACACCAAGCGAAACGAACATATATCCCCAGTCCTAAAATCTCTCAAATGGCTGCCCTACGAAGCACGAATTCAATTAAAGATTGCCGTTCTGACGCACAAAGCCCTTCACTTCAATACTCCCACATACCTGGCTCAAAAACTTGAACTATCCTGTGGTGTAAGAGCCTCAAGAAGCGCCTCTACCTTCCTCTTGAAACCACTCATCCTTAACAAAAAGAGAACTTGTCACCGAGCCTTCTCCGGCGCTGCCCCAAAGATATGGAACTCTCTTCCACCGGAAGTACGCCGAATCTCCTCAACGACGGCGTTCAAATTGGAAGCCAAAAGATTCCTAATGAACAAATTCTTACCCTAAGTGGGATAGGCTCACTTGCCCGTTGACAGTGTTCCTACTACCATTGTACCTCCATTTGATACAGCTCTTCTTTACTGCATACTGTGACCCCCCCTCGTTGCCCGCTGACACCTGTTTATTGTATTACCCTTCTGGGTGCAATTGTCCTGTAATCTGCGACCATGCCTGATTTTTTATTTTTTTCCCTCCTACTTAATGTGGATATTGCATTTATGTCCTTCCCTCCATCATATTGTAAAGCGCTCTGATATCCCTCGGGATCTTGTTCGCGCTATATAAAACTTTATAAATAAATAAATAAAATGACCTCTGTTTTCTCAGACTTGACGTTCGAGCTGCTGCAGTTTGTTACTTGGACACATCAGACAGTCACAAGGAATGTTTTACTGTCACAAAACAATATGAGTGACATTGGTGTAAGCCATGAAGGACATTTCAGATGATCTAATGAGTCCAGCAAATGGAGACAAATAATTATTGAAAAAAGTGACATTGAGGGAGGATCTCTGCAGGACACCACAGTTAAAAAGAATATTGAAAGGCAGGCATAACTATTGCTTGAGAGTGGTTTTCTGTATAAGTACAAATCCACCCAAGAGGTTTGCCATGAACGACTTCCTCATGCAGCCTGGCAATCTGGGCTCCAAAAGAAATGGTTTTGAAGATTGGGGACAAAGTCAACAGGATCAGGACAGCAACATCATCTTTATTCTACATAGTTTTTCTATTATAACAGTAGAAGTAAGAATATAAAGTTGCACATCCTAAATAAAATAAGTGCCAGTCAAGGAGCTTAAGGTTGAAAAAGTAAAACTTTAATATCAAGAGCACAGTGGTGCTGCCAAGCGACCCAGAAACACACCCTGCTACCAAATGTGTAAGCTATAGATAACACCCGGATTAGGAGTCCAATGCCCTAGGACATAGAAGGGTTGGCACACACGATACAGTGAATACCAACATAATCAAAAAGCAATCAGTAAGAAGCATTCTCAGAATTGAGATGAAAGCCCATAACCCAAATTTAATAGACTTCAAGTACATGCTGCAGATAGGTAAGCAATGCAATGTAAGAACAAATTCCAGAGCAGGTTGCAAGTAGCCAAGGATAAGGTGATCCTGAGCAGCGGACACATGTTTCATCCATGAGGATTTTATGAAGGCTGCAATATAACATAATCATACAATTAGTCTGAAAGTGATTTTCTATAAACTGTTTGTGCAGCATTATAAAAGATAGAAATGTGATAATGGTGAAAACTTACCCAGATATTGTGGATAGCTGTGAAGAAAAAACGATAAATAGGTACGGTAATAAGAAAGGGAAAGGGAAAAGAGGAGACAAGGACAAAGATTTAAATAGAGTGACGTGAAAAAGAGGGATCAATTGTAGAAACAACTCAAAAACAACAAAGGCTAATTTCTAAGAAGAAGGAACACCAGCGATAGGAAAAGAAATATCTACTAATCCACAAAAAGCGGATGCCAAAATATCTGTTTCTAGATAAAAAATACATGCCAGGGAAGGGCCTAAAGAGAACCTAAATTTAATAGTGCCCCTTATAGAATTAGTTTTAAAGATGTTGAGCAGAATGAAATTCAAGAGGCTGTCATCATTAGATATTGGTAGGCAACAAGCCTAGCGGAATTCTCTGTCTTGAGGTTATGTGGGATAAAAGAATCTTGAATCATTTCAATACTAGACACTTCTTCTAACTGTGCATATTTTCTGTGCTATCCAGAATGGTATTTGCTCACCTTTAGTGGACATTCTTCCCATAACCGTGTTTAGTGGCTGTGGGGTTATTTTAGTTGTGGTCCCTTGTAGTTGACCTGCTGGAGTGACCCTTGTGGGTTGAAGTGTGATTGTTCTCATAAGGAACTGTGTCAGATTTCTATAAAGTTTTATTATTTCTTTGTGAAGTGGACATAGGTCTGCTACCGGTAGTGTGTCAATTTCTGGATGCAGTGTGTAAGCAGAATGAGTATGGAGCAGACATGCTCTGAACTTAGGGATGAAATTAATAGGCAATTTTTCCCAGGTATCTACAATTATGTTAGCAAACATAAAAGGGGAGGTAGCAGCAGTGGCTATGCGCCAACGCCTGAGGGAATGCACTCCTGCACAACAGGAGCGAGAATTACCTAAAATTATCGAAGATACATACGCTGAATTCGGTAGAGATAATTTGGGAGCTAGACCTATGAAACCACAAGTAATGGGTAATTCTGAAAAGGATAGCGCCAAGCAAGCACCCGATTCTTCTAAAAAGAAATGGGATAATAAACAACAACAAAATAAGCAGAATGCAGCACAATCACGGGGTGGGTCTCCTCAACAGGAGCCCTCAGACAGGAGGTATAACCTTAGGAACTGTGATAACATCGAAAAATCTGACAGTTATCAAGATATTGATACACGTTCCTCTCGTTCCTTTCAAGGTTCATCAAAAAACTCAGAGAGGGAAGGATGATCAGAACACAGATCAGAAGAGCGAGTCAAGCCAAGAGATACACACCGCATTTCAGACTATAATATCAAACAAGCATTTGTAAAGCAATCAGTCTCGCCTTTGAGACCTTATATGTATTTAGCTTTGCAGCACATTAGCCTGGGTGCTGAAACATCTACTGTTCTTTAACATGGAGGGAAAGTAAACACCAAACTGTGTGACACGCCAGGTATGGGAGCACATGGAGAGAAATATTGCCTTTCAGCGGGAAATTGTATCGTCAAAAGCTCTGTTTTTAATATAAAATCAGGGTCTTCAGTGGTCATATCACAGAAAATACTAGATTTGAAAAAATCATTATTGTCTACGGGTGCTCATGGAAGACAATTTCTATGGACTGGAATCTAGAGAATGATAAAGTGATTCTGGTATTTTACTGACCTCTGCTGGTCGTTTTCAATAAAGAAAGTTAAATAGAGGCAGTTGCCAGAAAAATAAAAAATAAAAAATCCCTCAGCAAAAAGCAATTCTGGTATTTTACTGACCTCTACTGGTCATTTTCTATCAAGACAGTTAAATAGAGGCAGTTGAACAAGCAGAAAGCAATTCTGGTATTTTACTGACCTCTACTGGTCATTTTCTATTTAGACAGTTAAATAAAGGCAGTTGAACAGAAAAAAAGTCCCTAAGCAGAAGCAGACAAGTCCTAGGGCTGATCTTCAGAGCCCACAAAGTACATACACATATAAGTATATACTAAAGTATATACAAGAGGTCTCGAATGCTCGACCTAAAAAGAAGATAAACCAAAATCAAAACCTCAAATTAAAAAAGAAGAAAGTAGCTGGCCTTAAAATAAGAAATGCCCAGGCTGCTGAGGATTCAACTTCTGAACGGGGAATGGGCTCGGACGATGTTAGACAGCGCAGCAGAAGTAACAATAGCTCGACAGAACCTGATAGAGTTTCTGGTGACAGCGGCGTTGAATAAACATATCACGGTGGAGACACCTGATACTAGGGTCCCGCACCATTTATATGAAATAACACTTGATATGGAGGGGGGCATACTGAGGAAAGTTAAAGGTCTCTTTTGCGAGAACCTGACTTTTGGATACGACATCCCTTTTGGCTGAAAAATATTGACCACCTGTGTTTGTTATGGATTGCCTAAAAGGAGAAACTATAATTTTACCAGCTTTCTCTGACGTCGTTCCAGAATCATTAAAACATTCATACGCACAGGAGTGGGCGGGTACACTAGCTCCAGCATTATACCGCATTCATGTAGGGTGAGATGCTGAGTCCCCTCACCATGTAATCCCAGGAAAAATACTCCAACTCCACAGAGACAGTACCCAATAAAAGATGACGCAAAAAAACAAGTCAGGGAGATCTTAGATCAATTTGAATACCAGGGTGTGATAGAGATTTGCACCTCTTCAATGAATAATCCTTTGTTTCCCATAAGGAAATCTGACAATTCATACCATCTAGTTTTAGACTACAGGCATTTGAACACTTGCACAAAGACATTTGCAGTGCAGAATGCACGCAGTGCCGCATTAATGAATAACATTATGCGGAGGAAATACAAAACAACACTACAAGTCTCGAATGGATTCTTCTGCCAAAATATAGCACCTAAGAGCAGATTTCTGCTCTCAACGTCAATTCTATAGATTGCCCCAAGGGTATAAGAATAGCCCCCGGCTGTTCTCAGCGAGGGTATCAGAATTGCTTCAAAAGTTTGATGAGGAGGCATTGTTCTTTGTAGACGATATTTATCTGATGAATGATGAATTATTGGATCATTTGACTAGGGTGAACAACATAAATTTGGGGTTCGCCTCTCAGGGCTACAAATGTAACTTTAAAAATCAAAAATTGCCCACCTCAATGTCCTATTTTTAGGATATGAGCTCTCAAGTAAAAGAAAAAGCCTGGCAGCTAATTATTTTGAAAAATGTGCACTGCTCCAACCTCCAAAGACTCTGAAAAACTTACAATCCATTTTAGGATTCCTAAATTTTGGCAGAACATACATTTTAGATTAGGCAGAAAAAGTGAAACTCAAATTGACCTGATTTCTCAGTTCGACATTGGACACAGTAACACACAGAAATACTATGTTCCCTTCAAGCTGACATGATAGCTTCCAAACATTTACACACACATGTAAACACCACAAATTTGGTGATCCGTGTTATCGCGGGTCAATCTGGGTACACTTACCTCACCTTCAATGAAGGAGAAACTGTACCCATTGTATACAAATCTCATTTGTACACAAACGCTGAAATGCGTTTTGCATCAACCAATAAAATTTTGACAGCAGTTCAGACTGCTGTAGTGAGAGAAAGAGCACTGGCTCAGGGGAAACGAATAATTGTCATGACTCCAGTACCGACCTTAGAGGCTATTACAGAAGCAAGCGTTCCAAACGCTAAAGCACTGCATCCGAGATGGATACAATGGGCTAATTCTCTCACTGCAACAGATGTAGACTAGGAATTTGATTCTATATTAAAAACACAAGCATTCCTGTGGTATGAACAAGAATACCCTCTCCCGAATTAAAAAATGCCTCTAGATCAGTATGAATACATAATTTACACTGACAATTCTGCACAGCCAGCCGTAGGAAGTAAACAGCAATACAGCTCAGCTTGTGCGATTATAAAGGGGCTTGTGCGATTGTAAAGGGACGTATGCGGGACGGCAAGTTCCGTCTTAGAAATACGTAGACGCAGTCTCTAGGAGATTGCACAGCTCAGCTGGCAGAACTAAAGCCCTGATACTGGCAGTACAAAATACGGATCCAGAATTCCCCACACTAATTGTGTGCAATTCATTTTTATTGTGTCCAGTCTTACAATGAATATCTTCACTACTGGGGCCAGAATGGATTTATAGATTCAAAGGGTTGCACAATAAAGCACAAGCTGCTTGGGAACAAGTGGCGGAGCTGAAAAAAGGCCTGCCACGGGTTCACGTGATTCATACGCTGAGTCATCAGTGTGTTGGCGTGCACGTTGAAGGGAATTCATTGGCTGATGAAGCCGCCAAGGCAGCAGTGCGAACTGCTGCCGTTGCTGCAAACACTCATTCTAGCACGAGGATGGACGGACAGATAATGGTAGCTACCATCGCTTTGCGAAAAATCAGCTCAGCTTTGCCAAAAGGTTTTCCACTCAATTACTCCTACAAGTTAGATGCAAACAATATACCGTATGCTCAAATTCCAGGAGTGGGGGATAGAGTTATACCAAATATGGATCGCAGATTAGGGTTAACACTAGCTGCACACGAGGCTCTAAGCTCAGCGCGCGCAGGTATTACTGCAATGGTTTCATTACTGAAACAACGTTATTGGTGGCCAGGTTTTACAAAACAGACCAGGGGCTTTGTCCTTAAGTGCAATATCTGTCAGCAGATGAAGGGTTCCCCCGTAGCACGTCCGCCACAAACACCATTACTGATATCAGGCAGACCTCTTGCATGTGTCTATTTGGACCACTGCAGCCCCCTACAACCTGACGGGACTTACAGGTACATCTTGGTGGCAGTGGATTAATGCTCTAGATTCCTGTAGGTTTGCCCTCAGCGATTGGCTGATGCTCGAACTGTTATAAAGGATTTGAGAGTCTTCATAGGGACATACGCAATTGGCACATTACATTCTGACCTTATGAGGTCCTGTTTGGGACGAGAATGTGGGTGCCCGACCTCGATTGTGGCAGCACAGTGGCGGATGAAAAAGCATTTGACATCAATGATCGTTTGGCTGTTTTACAGGAACTCAATGAATTCCGGGCTCTATAAAGCCACGTCCAAGTAAAACGCACCACCACTGGGGAAGTAAAAGCAGTTTTGGCAAGACCTGCCTGGGTCCCGAAGATTGGGGACCCGGTCTGAGAAAAGATTGTGGACAAGAAAGAATGTGGGCCATCTTACAGAACGCCTGTACCTGTCCTGGCTGTTGGAGGAACAAGAGCAGTACTTCTTCCACCTCTTGCCCGTAAAAAGGAAAAGAGATTTGTCTCTATTGATCAGATCAAACCACACTATGTGACCGATACTGAATAGCAGGCCCCGTGGGCTCCTGGGTAGCCATCGATCTCCTCTCACTACCATACAGGAAGTTCAGACAGAAAGATGTTTGAAGATGCTACTGTACGAAGTAACAGAGTTGCCAACAATGGAATGAAACTCTTGCCTATTGAAACTGAACAACAACCAAATACGAATGAAACACAGATCTCAATTCAGCCTAATACCGACTCACAAAGTCATCTGCCAGTTCAACAAAACCTGCTGAGCTACCAAAGAAAATAGCACTGCGTCTGGCTACTTCATCGATTTTGATACCTTTTCTCTGCATCCATGTGAACCTGAGTCACCGCCAGTTCCGTTTCCCTCAAAGAAAAAATATATGAAATCTACCTTTGGCTACAGCTCTGGATTGTAATTGGTCTACTCTTCCTAGTCCTTTGGATAGGTGTAGTGACTGTATTTTTCCTGCTCCTGAATGGACATTATCTCCCAGATTGCTCCGCAGTACAACATGTGAGCCTGGTCTGGAAACCACATACGTCATCTCATTGTGAACAAAGAAACCTGTCCTTTGTGAACATTACAGCAGTTAAAATTCCTGAGGGAATAGTGTGGGATAGGGTTTCATATGAAGTATTTGGTCCCACTGAACCTTTAAAAATACCACATGTATTTAAAATTTCTCTGAATGACATCATCATATCCAGTACATTCGCTGACAATTGGAATTTTGAAACTGTGAATAGAATGCTGTCTGATTTAGAACAATCTGCTGCATTCTCTAAAAATGAATTGTATGATGATACATCTGATTTTGATACCATGTATTGCTACCAACATTATGGTCATCATTTCTTGCACATCAATGGGAACATTGCGCAACACCACCGAAAGGTAGTTCACAAGCGTTTGCACAAACGTTTGCACAAACGTTTGCTTATTTTTCTGGGTTTAACACTTCAGACCCGACCTCATATTATTATCTGATTGCACCTACACCAGCAATGAAAAATATGCTCACCAACACGAAACAGATATACTCTGCTTCCTTTATTTGCCAGTTGTCTTTACAGGGTTTTGACTTTTAGAGGGACACCATAGACACAAAATCTGTCTGGGGGACTAAAGATTGGCAAGTTCAGGGAACAGAGGCATTATTTAGAGCAGGTCTCATATCACAGCAGATTATCTTTCTGAATAAAACAGTGCAACAGAGTTCTTGTCTTGGGCTAGCTAAGATCAAGGACTTGAACACACCTCAGACTCTATCGCTTTCACACTTTGAGGGATGGCAAAACTATACAGAACATAGTGAGGGTACGCTAGATGACATTATGCATGAACTTTCATACAATTCATCAGACCCCAATTGGAGGGATGGTTAGTTTGGCCTATCGACACGAACAAGTGTCAGTCAAGATTCAAGGGTACCACCGAAGAGTTTAGTATCCATCAGCTGGACCAATGCTATGTCCAACGGGAACATCCGGGGGGTGGTGACATCCTACAGTGTTGGTAAGTTATGCCTAGATTGGTTAAGAACCTCAAAACTGTCCCAGGTGAAACAACACTTATCCTTACTTTCAGATGGCATGGATTTAAGGGATTTTTTGCTAGGTCCCTAGAAGCCACGTCGTAAACGCTTCTTATACGCTATTTACAACGAAGTATGGAAAATCTTTCAACAGGAAGCTGCGGAGAGATTGCGTGAAATTGATAGAGTTAACCTAGAAAAGGCTTTGGCAGTGGCCGACAATGGCATGACCACACTAACATCCAGAATTTATTCACTGGGCAACATTGTATCTTCTGCTATAGATATAATGGAACAGCATCTGTCCATCCTACAACATGGGCAATCGCAGTTATGATCCATTCTATTATTAAGCGGGACGCTACAATCATTGCGCCCTGGTTAGGTGCCCTGGTGATATATTAACAGTATGTCTCTGTTCTCTGATTATAATCTAACAGAAAGCACCATCCACAGAATGGTTAATCCATGGCCATATAACATTGCCAGTGACAACATTTCAATTTCAATATTGTCTACAATACCACCAAGTAGGCAGATATGAAGCGTTGGGTAGGGAATACATCCATGAATCTTGGGAATTACCGTACAGATTTAGAGGCAGGAATGGGGACACTGAAGTATTTCTTAGTGTACAGACTGTGAGAATTCATTAAGTGGGTCTCTAATTTGTCAAGATATCATGCTTCATGGAGCTTGCAACACTTTGGTTGCAAACCTATCTTGTCACTTGAAAGGATCCCCAGCTGCCGTGATTCATCCGGTATTCAAACTGCTCTCGAACAGGAGTTATTTGTTGTTGAATGGTCAAGGTTTTAACGGGATGCTGCCAGGCATCGCATATCTGGTCACAGTAAGTTCCATTATTACTTGTTGTATGCAAGTATTGTTTCCACCAACCCACACAGTTATACGGTTTGATTCTCTGAGCAGCCTGAAAGCCATACTTTTAAAGAAGGAGGTGGCCTTAACCTCAGTTCGAGAGACTTTTGATCTCCAGGTTGCAAGGGCTTCAGCTGAGATACAGGCACTAGTGATGGAGCAGGGTTTGGAGAAAAATAAACCTGCTCGGATTAAGTCCTCTGTAACATTTACTAACAGTGTGCTGTGAAAATAACGTGCAAAAACGCGAAAACACGGGGAAACGTTTTTGCGCATGCGTGCACTAATGCGTGGACTAATGCATGAAAACTAGGCTGCATTTGCGTTCTGCTTAAAAATAAAAATAATAATGCCACTTTTTGCACATTAATGCTCTTGCTATAATTACCATGGGGGATAGTGCAATGGTGGGTGATGAACAGTGAGAATTTTTATTTCATGAAAATAATAATGTTTGTGTTTTGTTCATCGTAGTGATGCACGCATGGGCCTACATCTTTGCATGTCATTCGAGGGTTAACAAGAATTAAAATATGAATAAATATGCTGAAAATCCAGCTCTGAGAGAGAATGGAGAAGGCAACGGCTGATAACCTTCAAGGATTATTGTATGGCTGCCAAGTAACGGAAGGATGGCCATGGGATCAAGTGCAAATGTACAAACTTATTCCCCAGAAACTGCTGAGGCGAACAATGAAAGTGTAGAGACTTGCAACATGTTATTTTTGGGAGGAAATGTGTATTCATGAGACGTGGTTGATGTAATGAGAAAATTGTAAAACAAAGAATGCTGTGAAAACATGGACGTGACTATGGTGGTATGATAGAACACCCCTAAACTGACCAATGAGAGACTGAGTTTCTGAAATGTTGCTACAATGATGGGTTGGACATGTAGGTTTTAGGGTATAACTGGGGTGCCTGGGGGGTTGTTGGGGCGCATCTTTGGAGAAGCTAGAGAGAGGGAGATCGTCGCTGTCCGTCGGTTTGCTGTATCCAGATAGAGACCTGTTTATTTCCTGTTCCTGTCCTACTCTTTGTTCCCTGAACCTTTTCGGGGAACCCCCATCTATTCCCATGGCCAGGGGGTAGATTTTCCACTGAAATATTTGGGTTAGTATAGCTTAATGATCCGTACTTTGCATAATCATTTGCAAATGTATATTTGTTTCTGAATCTTTTGTCTCTTCATCTTTCCACTCCCTCATTTGCACAATTGTTCATTTGATATGAGCTTGACACTGTTTGCTCTGATTAATGTTCTCTCTCTGTGATTTAATCTTTGTTTGCTTTTTAAACCTGTACATGATGAGTATTTTACCTTCACATTATTTTGCGATACTGTTAACTTTACCCTGAGTTTGTGGTTTATTTAGTAATATAGATAGATAGTTAGTGCTAATTATTACCATCAACTTCTCAACTTTGGTCCATCGACCAGAGGAAAGAGAGTTGATATACAGGTTCAGTTATGTATTTAGAGTGTTGGATATGATCTTGTATATATGAATAACTGATTTAACATCAAACTTGAACAGCGCAACAGGGATTAGCTTGTTGGGTGTACGGGTATGGGCTAGTGATTTGCGTTAATATTGGTTATCGATCCCTGATTAGCGCTGGATCACTAGTCTGAACTAACTTTCTGCTCCATTTCGGGAGAGAACAGCACTGGAAGAATTGAAAGGGAACCCTGATATCATTATAAAACCAGCTGAGAAAGGAGGGGCTATCGTCTTGCAAACGAAAGTAGCATATGAAAACGAATACCTGAGATGGCTCTCGGATGGCAGAAACTACAAAATTCTCCAGAGAGATCCCACCCCGGAAATCAAAATGGAGATTGCCTCCGTAGTGGAGGAAGCAACCAGTAATGACTGGATCTCAGAAAAAGAAGGCCAGTTTCTCTGCCAACAGAACCCCATCACTCCGCACTTTTATACCCTCCCTAAGGTGCACAAGCCTACCAGACCTCCACCAGGTAGACCCATCGTATCTGGTATTGGGTCTATCTTGGAACCTCTGTCGCAGTTTTGCGACTTTATTCTGAAACTATTAGTTCAGAATAGAAAAGCCTATCTGAGAGACACTACCGATGTCCTTAACCTCTTGAAGGACATGGATTTTAACCCCACGAGATAATTCCTGGTGGGTTTGGACATTGAGTCCCTCTACACGAATCTCCCCCAAAGGGAGACATTAAGGGTGATAGAGGAGATTCTGTATGACCAGGACTGGTCATTCTGCACCCCCAGGTCATTCATCTTACATTTGGCTGAGATTGCCCTTACAAAAAACTTTTTTGAATTTCAAGGCACTTACTATTTCAAATCAAACACACGGCACCTCGATGGGGAGTGCCTTCGTCCCCAGCCTGGCGGGCCTCTATGTGGCGTCCTTTGAAAAACAATTCATTTTTGACACAGGGAGTCCCTGGAGCAGCAACATCAAACTTTGGAGAAGGTTTATTGATGATGTGCTATTAATCTGGGAGGGAGATGAGTTATCCATTGTGGATTTTCACAACTGGCTCAATAGTCAGAATCCCCTCCTGCATTTCACCTCCACTGTGACCAAGGAAAGTCTCCCTTTTTTGGATTTGGAAATCGTCCCTAAGGAGGGTAAACTCCAGACACGGGTCTTCCACAAACCTACTGATAGGAATGGTCTACTTTTCTTTGAGAGTTTCCACGCTAAATCCTTTAAGGGAAAACCCACCAGTAGGACAATTCCTCTGCCTTCGGAGGAATTATTCTGATACAGGTGACTTAAAGTTGAGGCTAGTACATTGGCATAGAAACTACACAGTAGGAGATACCCCAATAGAGTCATCAAGAAGGCACAGAAGAGGGCACTCAATTGTAACAGGGAGGCCCTCTTAGAGAAAGTTGAGAAACCAAAGAATAGCAGTGAAATCTGCGTTACTACTTTTAGTACGGC
This sequence comes from Calotriton arnoldi, assembly GCA_963921515.1. NCBI lineage: Eukaryota > Metazoa > Chordata > Amphibia > Caudata > Salamandridae > Calotriton > Calotriton arnoldi. The sequence goes on along the minus strand of CAWUFW010019023.1, from coordinate 63,033 downwards.
CTCCAACAATACCAAACGCATCATTTTGCGAAACTGGCGGATTTTAAACTCAAATGGCCTAAGTCTGGATAAACCTCTGTTTTCCTTCAAAAGGAGTCAAAACATCAGGGATCAACTGGTACACACAAAGCCTCGACCTGTAACTCAGCGAGAGGGAGGAAGACTGTGGGACCTTCCCCCAGTCACCGGACACACGAGGTGTGGATCATGTGATGTTTGTAAATTAACTGATAACACCAAAACTATTGATGTTGCCCTTAATTACCCATGGGAGCAGCGCAGACACACAAATTGTAATTCAACCAACGTAATCTACATGATTAGATGCCCATGCGGACTCTTGTACATAGGCATGACAACACGTAAGGTGAAGATCAGAATAATGGAGCACAGATCTAACATTAGGTGTCAAAAAACCATCACACGTTTCACCACACACTATGCAGACAAGAGTCACTCAGTGGATGACATTTGGTGGACCATACTAGACAAACCATATATCCCCGCGACGAACAGTAATCCCGAAAAAATCCTTTTTCTCAAGGAACAGAAATGGGTCTACAGGACACGGAGCCATGAGATTGGCCTTAACTATGACATTCCATGGAGCACACTAAGTAGACTGTAGGGAGGTACCCTATCACTAGCCATTCACCCCTACAATCCTTCACACCCTTGAGGGACTGGTTTACCCCAGCTGAGATCAATATGACAGAAGGGAGGGTCTTTCTCCATACCAGGGGGACAACAGAGAGTGGTTTTGCCCCTAGGCCGGGGGGATAGGTAGCCCCCACTCGACTCCTACGAAGCTTCTCCATTAATGTAGGCGGTCTGAGGAGGTAGTTTAAGCATGCCACCCTTTATATCTTAACTAACCCTACCACAGAGTTTATCCATCAATATTCTCTGGTTGCCCCTATCGTGATGAGGGGGCTAGGCGTGCTACTCCGTGCTCACTAGCAGATAAGCAGATCTCATGAGAGGAGAGATTGGACCGTGCATATGATAATCTACCCAATGCATATGGAAGCGGCCGCCGAGCGTTTTTAAACCACTTTAAAACCACTCCAAAATGGCGGGTGAGTTAGCGCACCAGCTCTTGATTTTTGCATGTCATTCACCCAGGTCACGTGACGCAGGGTGCGGTCACGTGCCAGGAAGTGGATGCCTTATGAAAAGAACTCCGGGAACATAGCTGCAGTATCCTCACGGCGTCGGGAGTGACAGAGTGTGAGCGACGGACTCACCTTGATGAAGTAAGCGGGTGCCTGAGGGTTAAGGGCGGCTCACACACAGTTGCTTGAGAGAAGTTGATACTTTGCTCTACACATACCATTGTGATCACTCGAATGGAACGACAAGACACAGTCGGGGGTGCAAGTCACTTCCTGTATTTTCATAGTGAGTGGAGGATGTATGATACAATGGCTGTCCTCACTTTAACGATTGATGCATTATTTACTTATTTCTTTATCGACAATCAGAGTGTGACTACAGGGAGCCGTCCTCACTTCCCTGCCTCTTCGAGCCTGATTATGGTGAAACTTGGTAAGACCTACCGAGCAAATGCCCGTGGACTCTATCTTTACTAGTGATGATACAGATGGCGTATTGAAATTTAAGGGAGTAAGGATGGTTTTAAATTCTAATTTGATTTTAATATGAACAAGGCGTAACCTACATGCCCGACAAGGACAATTTGTCCGTCAAAAAGGCAAGATTTACAAAGAAGAATCATATATAAATAGCTGAGTCGTACTAAATAAGTTTAGAGGGGCAGAATAACCTGTTTAATAATGTGGCAGACACTTTTGGATGTACGTTTTTTTCCTTTACATATCTCTATATATATTTCTTCACTTACAGATTTTAAACAGAGTGTAATTACACGAATTGCATAAAATTACACAGGCACAATCCTCGTTCTACTTACAAAGTAGGAGGTAAAAGAGGTTTGTTACAGGGATCTATTAGTCCTGAAGAAAGCCGGGGAAGACACAGAATCCGGCTGAAACATGTCGACGAATTTTGCAGAGTGGAGGGGTTAATGGTCCATAATTTACCAGTTTACCACCAACCACTGGGGCAGTGAGACCCTAATTTTTACTCTAACCAGGGAATCAACGAATAAAATGGGTATCTGGAGATCCCTAAGTTAGTTTTAACGTTCTTAGTCTGCACTGTATTTTTGCTTTGATCCCTACTTCTTTATATGTTTGTACTGTCTCCCCCACCCTATTGCTCCACCTCTTGCATTGGCTTGCACAGAGGTGTGTTCAGCAGCCCTATGATGAATCATGCCACAAATGTTTGTGGGTGAGGGCAGTTTTCTAAACAGGGTATTGTTGCCAGTTTACCTCTAGGAAAATAGCCACCATATACACTCCTACTTCTGTTTGTGTGTGATAAGTATAGTGAGAGGAGGTCGGAGTCGGAGATTTTCCTCTTTCCCCTTATCTGTGTGTGGTACATTGTATCTGATACGAGTGGGATAGTACACCTATTTAAGAACATCGGTTCTGGGCTATTAAGCACCTTTCAGGCGATCTTCTGAGTAATACCATCATTAATACACTCCGTATTGGGAAGCATTTTTGAAGGGCTTCCGCTGGTCCTACTACTTGTAGTGGGTATCCTGGTTTTAATTTTCCTGCTACGCAATGGACGTCCCAAATTCCAAAGATATGGAAAAAGCATTTTTGAAGCGACGTTGCCGCGAACGCATGGTACTCCATCTGGGGAAACCTCGGCTTCAGGAGCTAAGCAAGCATTGGATTCTGTTGTTCAGATCAGTCTGGGTCAACTGCATCTTGCCTGTACTCCGCTGCTTATTCTGTGGACAAGAATGCGTGTTGGACATCTGTCTAACACTTCCATCGGTTGCGCCTCCGGACGTGGATGTACTGCTGGATCCGTTAAAGGCCCTTGTAGTGCAGTGTCCTCAGCGTATTCCAATCCTGATGTCGGCATTCTTAGAGCCACCACGGGATGCTTCAGCTCCTGTCAGAATGGACACCGGCTCTGTACCAGGCTTACAGGCATCAAGTGCTTCCTCAGCAATGGGTGTGGGAACCCGAGTAGAACACCTTTGCTCTGTTGACCTGATACAACAGGTGTTACAGGGACCATCGTCTGCGAAGGCAAGCAGAAGTGATATTGCGTCTCCCACACAGGACACATAGACATTTGGCTATCCATGCGCTGGGAACAATTAGGGCTTTTTCAAAAACAACATAAATTGGAATTCGAAAACATTATTTTTGTTTTATTTTTCCTCTTTTGCTCTCACTGAGCACTATGGCTTTCGGCATGCTCAGTTACTCTAACAGTATAGCGACTATTTAGAGGACTTATAGAGCTTTTTTACGTTTACATCACTTTTTAACATATACCACATTTTTAGATGTTTTTTTTAATACTCATATTTTAGCAAATGTCTTTTTATGCTTTTTTAGCAGACATATCTTAGCATTTGTTACTTTGTCGTCCAGGCGGATGAGGAGTGGGTGTTTTGAAACCGAATGTACTCCAATATAGGCCTAGGTAGTTGCACAACCTTTTACCTACATTTGCCATACCATTGTTCCACATAACGGTTCTGGTGCTGACCTTTTACTTAGTTAGGTGCAGCATAAATGTTGTGTGGTTTTCTCCGAAAACCTTGCCTCATTTATTATGCATGAGGATTACCAGTATCACAGCAGGATTACCATCTTCTGCATAATAACTCTGTATAAGGGTTGCCACTATCACCATCCTTGGCCAACATGCCCACAGTACCATGACACATCTAGGTGGAACTCCTGAGGGTACCTTTTGGGCACCACATCTTCGCTGGGCAAACCAGAGGAGAAATACTTCCATGCTGACACGAGACGCTGAGGTCCCTGCAGCAGATGCTCCAGCACGCAGTGGTTTGATATCCCTCGCTGGGTGTCCAACTCGAGACCAAGACAGGGTCCTTCATTCTCTCACATCAGGTAAAGGGGTTGGCTCTTTCCTAGGGGGGTGCTTGGCTATACACCTGCATACATGCTAGGTACATTTAGGTACATCTAGTTAGGGTTAGCATCGAAGGAGTATGCATTATTACTGTCATGTATCTATATGCCTGCATATATCAATTTTTTTAGCACTATAGTAGAATTCTACCTTTTATTTACCATGTTGGTGCGAGTAATTGTATATATCTGTTTTTGTCTCATGGTTGTTGCAGCACACGTATTTTACACTAGAATGACGCTGGTTCAATAAATTCTTATTGAAAACGTCCCCACCGTTTATTCTATGTATCTCTCTGAGACAAAGTGAGCATGAGTGACTGAGCGAAAAGTACTGTACTGTTTCCACGATCCCTGAGGGGTCAGGGTTGTCATGTTCGATAGTTGCCAGAAACTATTTGCTCCTTGGTAAGAGGGGCTCATAGTGGCACTGTGAGCTAGCTGGTCTACAGCTGAACATATCCTGTGGGGGTGTCTGGAATCAGTCTGGACACCAATCCCATAGTTTATGTTGTCTAAATGCGCAGATCCAATATAGATTTCTAGGAACTACACGACAGAATGTCAATTTGTAACTCATTTCTTCCAACTTCAAGTGTGTTACAGGATCTTTTAAAGTGAGTAAGTGCTCCCATATACCAGGGTGCTGTGGAAGCACCATAATTTAGGCTCCATCTTTTTATGCGTTATCATTATACCATTATATAGTCAGAGCAACATTCATAAACCATGTGTGACTCAATTTCATTAAAGTGTGTGATGTATTTAAATCAACTGATAGAATGTAATCATTATTGCTATTAGGAATACAAATGTATTCATATTTGGATTGATCAATTAATTTTTGTAACATGTTTGCATATCCATGTTTAACATTTGTTTTCATTGTACATGTACATGTATGTATAATCGTGTAACCACAAGTTATTTTCTTTAAGTTATCTTCGCCTGATTGCAGGCCTCAATTGAAGTATGTGTTTTAACCTTGCAAATCGGTTTCTTTCCTTTTACATGTTTCTCTTTAGCTAGAGAAAGGCTCATTGTTTGTGTTAGACAACTGATAGCAAGGGCTGCTAGAAGAAAACTGGCTTCAAACTCGGAGAAATAAGGGTCAAAGGAGGCCTTTTGTTTATCAAGCACCAGGAAGGTGGGATGTTCAAGGTTGAATCCTGCAGTCTCAGTTTCGATGAGATGGGAAACTAAAGAGAGTGTGCTGATGCTCTCCACAGTCAACAATTTGGTTTGTTCTTGGTGGTTTTAGGGGAGATAAGGATGTTTTTGAAGCTGCTGGTATTTTAATTGGTGTTTTTCATAGTTAGTTGGGCAGACCTCTTCTGACTCTAAGAGGGAGCTGATCTCGATCTTGTTGGGCTTTCCATGTAATGTAAATCTTTATGCTGAACACTCTTCTGTTTCATTGAACTTCTACGGAAGTTTGATTCTATGCTGACACCTTCTATACTTCCTGGATAGAAATCCCTTTGTCAATTTGTTCATCTTAGAATACAAAGGAGAAGTTTCTTTATGAAACCATCTGTTTTATTCTTGTTGATGTTAGTACCATTATGTACCTCATATTATTACGCCTCAACTTATTGAGACATTTCAGTCTGCTACCAATATTATTGTATCTCATGAATTTTGTCTTATTTTGTCTATTTACTGGACTGATAAATATTCTAAAATAAATCCCTTAAATCTTAACATTTTATTCCTGGTCCTTATTGCAGATTCACTTTGGCTTCACAAGATCAAAATCTATTTCTGATGTTTGCTCCCTTACAGCGCTTCAAGTTAACTAACGAAGGTCAATACGACCAATGGGGAAATATCTTTGATGATGTTATGCATACATTAGGGTGTAAGTTCCAATGCGCCATCAGCTCTGGGCCCAGATGTGACAGGAAGAATATTTCTTATGAGGAGGTATATGATCAAAAACCTCCATAACATATGCCTTATTCTTAGTAGTGGAAGAATTAGCTTCCTGGTCTGAAATTAAATCCTTTCTCAAAAAGCCTGTCCGAAAATAATTGCCATTCACCTTTTTGAAAATCCATTTTTAATACAGGAGATATACTAGAATGGGAGGAGGAAGTTGCAGAAGCAAAATTAATAGAGAGCTGGGATCAGGCCAGATGATAGGAAGTCAGCTAAAATAGCTCTTAATTGTAAAGATAGAATCAATTGGGTAGTTCGTCAAATGGGTCGGATCAGTAATCATTTGTGAAAGACCCATAGAAGTACACAAATTGCTCAGGACAATATAGGTGGTTAGTTTATTATTATCAGGCCAGATGTTAAAGTTGCTGAGAGCTAACAAGTTAGCAGCGTTGAGAGCTAGTGGTGAAATAAAGTTGGCGAATTTCAATCTCAAGTCAGGAGCAGAACTGGGAGGGCAGTAAACCGACACCCGTCTGTAAGAATTAGATTCCGAAGGAAAAGATTTAAAACAAGCATATCAGTCTCAGGAAAAATATGCATGGAAATGGTCGATTTAGATAAACAATTCCAGCAATTAAAGCAGTCCCATCACCTATTCTGTCCGACCTATCCGTATGCAAAATCTTATAAGCAAAAGGAAATAAATTGTAATAACTGGGAGGGAAGCCTCCCTAATCCACGCTTCTATTTTAAACTCAGTGCTTAATTTGTGCCGTGTATGCCGATACTCAGCACCTGCACTTATTTCTCAGCACCGGTACTTACTGTGGACAATCTACCACATGGTGGTGCTGTCTTTCTATTTTTTAGCACTGTAGAGCAGTAGAGTGTTAATTCAATATACATTAAAATCAAAGTAATAATTTAGACCATTGGGTATCACAGAATACACCAAACAGACACATTTGTTAGAGAGCGATGGTTAGTAAACAACAGTAGTACTGGCATTTGGCAGCGCTGGCTGAAGCAGTTATTGGGTCAGGTTGAAGTTGCTTCCCATGAGCTCTTTGGGCCCTGGCACTTATTGTTTTTTCAAATTAGGCACTGGGTAAACTACAAATCAAGATTTACGCTTAGAAAAAGTTCAGAAATTTTAAAAGCATATTTCGGCAAGGACCTCACATTAGGCAGAGCCAAATAATAACTGTTCTCACCTCTACGTGAGAACTTTGAAATTGCCCCACCAAAGAGTGAGGAAACCTTGACAACTGGAGAAATGGTACCCATGTTACAAAGAGGCAGATTGAGTGGCCAAGGAATGCCTATTGTATCAGAAGGCAAGAATTCAAAAGAGTGAGAGAAAAGAAAATCATAAGACCAAATGTTAAGCTTTGTGACTTTGAGTGACTTACCTTGGGATTTGAACTGTACGCAGCTACAGACTGGTAACTAAAGGGCATAGATTGACCTGCCTTAGGCAAGTCACTGCATGCATTTCCTGCACTTCACTTGGCAATCGCATGGTAATCCAGTATTTTAGCATTCCAATTTTCAGAAGAATGTTAGATATTTAGGTTTTTGGGCTATTGAACATGAATAGTCTGGGCTCCTATTTGTCTCTTAAAACTGATTGGCTTATAGTCCTTATACACGTTTAAAGAGTTTCAATTCCGTACTTTACTGATGACTGTGAAATATGTAAGTATGTCTTAATTTAATGAGAAAGGAATAAATCATGCCATAAAAGGAACAACAGTTTAGAATATTGTAAAAATTATTCATAAAAAACTAACCAGTGTTGGCTTCCATACCATTGCTAAAATGAATAGTTTGACTATGTTATTTCCTAGATCATTAAGTTTTCAGGTGCTGGTGGGCTCATTGGCTAACAAAAGTAGATATATACATGCATTAGTTAAAATTGTGAAGAAATAGCTCTCTTTGGTTAATGGAACCACTGCCAATGATGCTGGTTCTTGACCTGTCCTTTACTCCATAAAGACAGTTTTACCTTGCCTCCTTATTTAAATATTTGAGACGGTGTTTTAATTGTCTCTTATTAGACAGAGAATGCCATGCTATAGTTAGATTACCTACATCTCAATTCGTTTTCAGGCATATTTAAAAAAAACATTTTCAGGCCATAGACTTTGGGACCCATTTGGGTGCATAGTTCTCCGTGTTTTAAATCTGCAGTAATCATCTGCAGAATTGAATATTGGCACATCTAGAGAATTAATTTGTACTATTCTATTTGCATATATTAATTTCATTTCCATATCTGATCAAGCAAAAGCCTTAATTGACATGAGCATGAACATTATTTTCAATTAAAATACACTAATTGTGGTTAAACAAGCCGTTTTCAGGAAAGGAGTCAATGTAAAACAATGAAACTGGCCAGTGAGTGTTTTTGGTGTACCTAAGCACTATGCCCCAGATTTTCTAAGAACTTGGTGGCAAGGCGACGCAAGCCCTTAGGTAAGATTTACCATGTCACCCAGAGTCACCGTGTGTGGTTCTGCTTGGCATAGTAAATCTGGAATAACTTGAGACAGCTCAAGTTGCTGCATTGTGTTATGCTGCACGGGGAAGGTGTTCCATGGGTGCAACACCCACGCATCAACACATAGGGGCCGATTCCGATCTCGGTCGGAGGCGCACCCAATACCATTCGGTCGGGAAAAAAGCCATGCGAATGCCTGTTTCCCGACCGATCCGTACAGCATACCGAACGAGTAAGTACGATGCGCACAACAGCACAGAATCCGGCCGAGTCGTACTCACCCAATCCAGGTCCTGTTCTCCGACCGAGACGAATCCGGAAACGCAGAATCGAGTCGCACGGAAGGGAAAATGCAGCTCCGTCCGGCCGAACAAGTACGATGCGCTTTCCGTACGCGCCGAACCCGTCGCTACGCACGGCACGTCAAAGCATCCGGGAGAGGCGCACATAAGCTCCGATTCGCGCCACAACACGATCCACGGCTACGAGGCGAACACGCCAGCGACGAGGACGACGCGAAGCGACGAGGACGACGCGAAGCAACGAGAAAGACGAACGACACGAACCAACCATGAATCCCTTTGTCCCGATCATACCAATATTCTACATTTACTACCGGAACAGGCACGGACGCGTACGGCGCAGAAGGTAAGTCAGACACCAACCACAAAACACATACAACACGTACACGACACATCACACACACACAGAGGGATGCAGAATTTACTTACACCAGCAACAGCAGCACCATAGGGGCGGGATGCCCATCACCAATGCCACATATGCACACAGGGGCCTGAATGCGTACCACCACCCCTACCCAGGGGGGGCCGGATGCCAACCACCACTACCACCCTTAGCTAGGGGGGTGCCAGATGCCCACCACCACTACCAACCTTACCCAGGGGGCTGGATGCCTACCACTACTACCACCCTTAGCCAGGGGGTGCCAGATGCCTACCACTACTACCACCCTAAGCCAGGGGGCTGGATGCCAACCACCACTACCACCCTTAGCCAGGGGGTGCCAGATGCCCACCACCACTACCACCCTTAGCCATGGGGGTGCCAGATGCCTACCACTACTACCACCCTTAGCCAGGGGGCTGGATGCCTACCACTACTACCACCCTTACCCAGGGGGGCTGGATGCCTACCACTACTACCACCCTTACCCAGGGGGTGCCAGATGCCCACCACCACTACCACCCTTAGCCATGGGGTGCCAGATGCCTACCACTACTACCACCCTTAGCCAGGGGGCTGGATGCCTACCACTACTACCACCATTACCCAGGGGGCTGGATGCCTACCACTACTACCACACTTAGCCAGGGGTGCCAGATGCCTACCACCACTACCACCCTTACCCAGGGGGCTGGATGCCTACCACTACTACCACCCTTAGCCAGGGGGTGCCAGATGCCTACCACCACTACCACCCTCACCCAGGGGGCTGGATGCCTACCACTACTACCACCCTTACCCAGGGGATGCCAGATGCCTACCACTACTACCACCCTTACCCAGGGGTACCAGATGCCTACCACTACTACCACCCTTACCCAGGGTGGCTGGATGCCTACCACTACTACCACCCTTAGCCAGGGGGTGCCAGATGCCTACCACCACTACCACCCTTACCCAGGGGGGCTGGATGCCTACCACTACTACCACCCTTAGCCAGGGGGTGCCAGATGCCTACCACCACTACCACCCTTACCCAGGGGGCTGGATGCCTACCACTACTACCACCCTTACCCAGGGGGTGCCAGATGCCTACCACTACTACCACCCTTACCCAGGGGGTGCCAGATGCCTACCACTACTACCACCCTTACCCAGGGGGCTGGATGCCTACCACTACTACCACCCTTAGCCAGGGGGTGCCAGATGCCTACCACCACTACCACCCTTACCCAGGGGGCTGGATGCCTACCACTACTACCACCCGTAGCCAGGGGGTGCCAGATGCCTACCACTACTACCACCCTTACCCAGGGGGGCTGGATGCCTACCACTACTACCACCCTTATCCAGGGGGGTGCCAGATGCCTACCACTACTACCACCCTTACCCAGGGGGGGCTGGATGCCTACCACTACTACCACCTCTACCCATGGGGGGCTGGATGCCTACCACCAACACCACCCCCACTCATAGGATGGACAATGCATGACACAACCAGCACACCACAACCTAGGGAATGCAAGAAAAAGACATCCCCCAACACCATGACAAGCGTGTGTCAAATGCCTACAACACTGAACATGACTTTGAACATACAATGTGACCCCCTATCACATGTGCCACACATATATGTGTGTGGCCCCCACAATGCAAGCAGGCCATGACCATTGTGGCAATGGGGTCCAAACCCCCATCATCACAGTGACCAAAATGTAAGTGTGGGGTCCATAGCTGAAGCACATTTTGAACATTGTGGCAATGGGGTCCAAACTCCCATCATCACAGTGACCAAAATGTAAGTGTGGGGTCCATAGCTGAAGCACATTTTGAACAGTGTGGCAATGGGGTCCAAACCCCCATCATCACAGTGACCAAAATGTAAGTGTGGGGTCCATAGCTGAAGCACATTTTGAACATTGTGGCAATGGGGTCCAAACTCCCATCATCACAGTGACCAAAATGTAAGTGTGGGGTCCATAGCTGAAGCACATTTTGAACATTGTGGCAAAGGGGTCCAAACTCCCATCATCACAGTGACCAAAATGTAAGTGTGGGGTCCATAGCTGAAGCACATTTTGAACATTGTGGCAATGGGGTCCAAACCCCCATCATCACAGTGACCAAAATGTAAGTGTGGGGTCCATACCTGAAGCACATTTTGAACAGTGTGGCAATGGGGTCCAAACCCCCATCATCACAGTGACCAAAATGTAAGTGGTGACAAAGAAAGAGCTGCAACTGCCAAACTGCATGGATGATTCCTGGTCACAGAACATAAAACACATCAGTGGCAAAGTAGTGCATGTGTCCCATTGCAACATAAATTGGGGGAGCCAAATACTGCAGTGAAAATAAGACATACCTTTGGCCATGTGCAGACAAACAACACCCATGGGGGCTGACACTGTCAACATTCATCAATGACACAATGACAGAAGTGACCATCAGAATGCAGACCCACATATTTGCACCAATGGCACACAAATGCAGATACCCTGTGGAGACTGTAGATGTGAGGTGAACAGATACCATACCATGGCAGCAATGGGACACACAAACCATGATCATTGTGCTGACTGATGACCTAGGAGTCCCAGGGACAGCAGGGGAAAGCCACCAAACTACATACAGCCAATGGTACACCCAAGATATGCCAATGCAGTGGTGCAGATGCACAAACACAAACAGGCAGACCCACACTGCACATCATACACAACAGGTGAGGGGGTGCCAGTGTCCCCAGGCAACCACACAACACATGAGGAGACCTGAATACCAATCATACAGATGTGCATACAGTGCCACACAAAGGTAACTCATGGATCCAAATCCCCTATGTGGGCAAGCAGGCATTGTCAGATGAGAGGGAGCACAAATCACACATGTCACACAGGCACGTAGGAACAGCAAATGACACAGCAAGACACAGACACACCACAGCACTACCCCCAGGGCCCCCACAATGTGGTGACCCTGGGCTGCATTACAATCCCACTGTGATGACAAAGCTAAATGTCGTTCACACTGTGAACCACAGTCATGTGTCCTGAGCAACAAACTACCATCACACCTACACAAGCACAAATCAATCAGCATGGCCAGTGAGCCAAGGCCAACATGGAGGCAGGGGCCTAGCCGGGCAACAACTCTCATCTGCACACACTCAACACCACACCCCTCGACCTCCAACAATGTGCAGCAGTGAAGCACACATGCACTGGTGACATTGCACATGCACCCATGACTATTCCAGGGTGGTGGGTGGGAACCAAGGTGCAGAAACACATCACACATGGCCACTCAACAAGACTCCTGAATGTCTGACACACTGCACACTACGCTGTACATGGACATGACGGCAATACCACACCAACCAATGGGATCCCAGCCACAGTCACACACCAATGAAGAAGCCAAGGTCACCCACAAAGAACACACATAGACAACAACCAACATTGCAGCCCGGACCCTGAGGAGTGCCAGCAGTCACACACACAACGTGTCACAATCACTGAAAGATAACACAAACTGGAAATCACATGACAGGGGCAAACAACAAGTGCCAAGGGGAAACCTGACTGTGACCCATCTGCGTCTGCACACAAACTCAGCCCTGACAGCAAACACACCTATGGGTGACACCCTGATGACCAGTAATGTGCCATGCACCCACATCACAGAGAACCCAGGGAGAAGACTTTGGGGAACATAGGTCAACTCAGCAAGCATCACAAACAGGTACAACACTAGGGATCACAGCATGCACAGCTAAACGGAAGTGAACACACAGACATGCACATACAACACACACCTTGGGCGCAGGCAATGTCACAGGAGTACACACTGCCATGAGGGGACTCCACTCATGTGTGAGGTAAACTGTGCCATATGTTGCCTCAGTAGGGCCCCATCATGTCAGCTGAGCACTTGGTCACACAATCAACAATTAGCACCAAATGAGGGCTCCCGTCACATCAGCCTGGTCATGGAAGTGCCAACGAAATCTTCAGCACAGATCCAACACACTTGTATAGCAATGTTGCACTGACAACACAGATGAGTCCTTCCCCGTTGATGCCCAAACCTGCATGTCCAGTGGAGATGGCCACACGGTCAGGGAAGTAGACGAATTGAACAATGGCAGGCACAACAGATGTGCAGGGGTGGAAGCCACAGATGTGAAATAGCTAATGTAAGTAGGAAATCCCATTGCCAAATACTGAACACATGACACCCTCAGATGCTGCTATGGATGAAATGGATACACCACAGGATAGGACACATTCCCCCTGGACCACATGAGTTCCTGCACAGTAACACTTCATTATCATGAGACCAAATATCACCATCACTGCAGCAAGGGCATGGTTAGCATCATCAACAACATGTACATCAGAAGCATAAGCACTAGAGAACAGAAAGTTGCTTTATTCAGCATATGTGTGTAATGAAAACTGAAAGTCCAGAAAAAACACAAAGGCCAATGGCCAGTCCATTGTCAAAGTCCAAACAGGGTGACAGTGGCAGATGTCACCCTACGCATGCCTGCACAAAACCAGGGACAATCCACTAGGAGGGGCAACCTATGGGGCAGGCCAGGCACCGCAGGGACAGGATCAGGGCTCACCAGGAGGAAGCAGGGAAGGGGTGGTGGGTGCTGGAGAGCCACTGACAACTGCAGTGGAGGTGTCTGACATGGTGTGTGCCGGCACAACTGGGGGGCATGACTCAGATGTTGTGGGTGCCGGCACGACTGCAGTGGACCCTGCAGATGGAGTGGACAGGTCCGCCACTGCAGTGCCCAAGTCAGACAGGGTGGTAGTGGACTCCACTGCAGTGCCTACCACCAGGGGAGGAGAATGGGGAACAGGCAAGGTGGGCTGGACAGAGGGGGAGGACACCCTCACCACATCAGTGGCACAGACAAGCGCAGCGGGGGTGTGGTGCCGGGAGAGCAAGTGGCAGGGGGAGAAGGCCGGATCCTCTTGGGGATGGTATATCTGTGGGTGGGGGAACCTGGGGCAGGGTGTGGTGGGGGCACCTGTGGAGTGGGGGCCTGAGGGATGGAGGAAGGAGACCTGGTGCCTGAGCTGCAGGGCGGCAGCGGGGTCTTGCTCTTACGACTCCGGGGGGACTTGCGGGTGGGGGCCTCAGTCTGTCTGCGCCTGGGGGAGGGTGTCCAGGGGCACTCTGCTCCGTGTGGGTGGGCTTCCTCTTCCCCCTGAATGCTGTATCAGCTGGATCGGAGGGGAAGAGGCCGAGGTCACTGAGGAAGAGCTGCTGGGTCTTTGGGGTTGCAGGTGAGGCAAGGGAGGGTGCTTTGGAGGGAGAGGCAACTGAGGACTGCGCAGTGCTCGTGGATGCGTGTGTGTGTTCCAGGGCCCCATCCCCTGTGAGTCTGGTTTCAGTCCCCTGACTGTGCGTGCGTGTGCGTTTTGTTTGTGGCGTGTGTGTCTGTGTGCTGGATGTGTGTGTGCTGGTGTGTGCCTGTGCCGGTGTGTGTGTGCTTGGGATGGGTAAGGTGCTGGGGAGTGTGGATGGAGCAGAGGCAGGAGGGGTGAGGGACTGTCTGAGGAGGGACACTGCTGCCGTCAGGGAGGAGTCCATGGACCTATTGCCCTCTGTAGGTCAGACATGCCCGACGAGATGCCCTCCATGAATGACACCAGCTGAGTCAACAGAGCGGTGTGCGCATGGAGGACACTCAGCATGGCTGTCTGCCCTACATGGAGCTGGCGAAGGAGGTACACAGACTCCTCACTCAGGGCAGCAGGGGACACAGGGGCAGGGGGTGCGGTGCCTGACCCAAAGGAGAAACGCTCCCGAACATGGGAGCCTCCACGGACCTGGGGAATGGGAGCCGATGGGAGGGCGGTGGTGGTGCTGGTGGTGGCGGGGACAGCAACACTAGCTGGGGTGTGGTGGCTGCTGACACCCGCCTCCATGAGGGAGTCATCCTCCGAGTTGCTCTGGTCCTCAGCTGAGGTGGATGGTGCTGAGGACTCCTCGGTGTGGCTCCCCTCGCCCTCCATGCCACTGGGTCCCTCCGACCACTCCTCGGCTGCTGACCCAGTCTGGCTCTCCGGCTCCTCCTGGTCCGTGGAGCTGTCCCCTTCCGTGGCCGTGGATGTATCTGCAAACAATGGGGAAACAGACAGACATCAGTCACCTGCACCAAACGCACACACCACTGTGAGCACAGCACATTACAGAGCAAGCCCTGGCATCATTAGTTGTACATTGCTATAAGTGCCCTAACTGAACAGGAGAAACCAATTGTCAGTCTGATGCCAACCATGGCACTCACATCCCACATGGCCTTGCACCCATCTGTCTGGTGTCTGTTGGATAGCAACACCCCAGTGTGGACACATGCATCAACTACACAGTAGTTGGACAGTGCAGAGGACACAGTGTAGCATGTGGACATGCACACATCACAACTCTTGCCACTGAGTCAGTACAGGTTTCCGGATGAAAGGGACGCCCAGAGTCAAATAGGAAATGCATGTGATGCATACCAGCGACAGACACCATGATGCACCCATGTCCTGATAGCCATCGCCACAATGGTGTGCATGTAGCACATGTCACTCCCCTGCAGGATCACCAATAAGTAGACACATGCCATGGCGGAGGCATGACTGCTAAGTCATACATCACTGTCTCAGTGATGTATGACTTGGCAGCCAGACAACAACACTCTGCACTGTGTCACAATAGTAGGTCATGGGGAATGCAAGTCCTGGAGCTGCACAAGTGCACATGTACATCCCCCACACAACACATCATCTTAACCCTCATCTGTCCAGGTCATACCGATTGGACATATGGGAGACCTGTGACACTACCCTCTGAACCTGAGCCCCTCACAATCTGCTGTGAATGGGGAACAGCTGCCTGAACTTCACATTCGCATACCCCAGTCTGCACGGGCAGCTGATCAAACACCTATGTGACACACAAGTATCGTCTCCTATGGTCACATCTCCAGTGGCATGCTGAGCCCCTACCGAGAAACACCCCAGCAGTCCTGGCAACAAATCCACAGCACACTGACACAGAGGCAGACACCTGAGGGGTCAAATCACTGCGCACAATGTGTCAGCTGATACACGGGAGTGGGAGTACAGAGTGCATTGCATGGCCTGGAGTAGGCATGACTGTCCTGCCCCACATGAATGAGGGATGAGCCCTGGACAGTGGATAGTTGGCTATGTATGTGTGACACACGTAATCTGCACACTCCTGGGGCCCAAACATTGTTCCCACCCGCTGCATGGGTGTGTGCCACATACCCCAGGCACATGTGGTGGCTCAGCTCAGCAAGTGGACCGCATATCAAAGCAACACGCAGATTACATGTCCGAACACAGGCGTTGTGTGAACAATGGACCCACCCATGATGCCCACAACAGAGTTAGGGAAACAGATGCTGTCCCCCACCTTTAGTGAAGCAAACTGCAAGGACACAGTCCCAAGTGACACAATTCCCTGAATGTAAGGGCCACACCTGGGTATCAGATGAGGAGTGGGCAGTGCACAATAGAGGGACATGGCTCCTGGACAACATGACTGCTGTACTGTGGCAGTTTAACCAGGCCAGAGGAGGGCACATAGCATGTAATACAGAGTTCACAGTGCAGTCTTTGACTCACCCCCTCCTTGCTGCTGTCTGGCCTTCAGCTGCCCATCCAGGTCTGGAAACACCACCGCCAGGATCTGGAGCATGTGGGGGCTCAGGGTCCGTGTTCCGCCCCTCCTGCGAGGAGGCGACAGCCCCGAAGGTCCTGCCACCTCTTCTGGCAGTTGCGGATCCGGCGCTTGTAGACCCCCACGGACCGGACAGCCCGGAAGATGTCCTTCCAGATCTCCTGCTTCCGATGGGCATTAACCTGTCAGGATGACAAAGTGAAAAGGCCATTACTACACATGCAACATATCCGTGCATGACACAGTTGTATATACATGTCTCAATCACAGGGGCACATGATGTACACAGGCAGTGCAACGCTGCCCATGGACAGTTTGCCAGACGTCACTACATGGTATCATTGCATGGGAAGTAAAACCTTGTTCAAATGCACTGTCACTACACACTATGGGGGGTGACAACGACTCAGTGAGCCTGCTAGCCAGTGGCGTGCAGACTTTCAGCCTTGCTAGTCAGACAAAATGCACATTCAGAAAGGCAGTGCACAGAACACTCACCTGCTCCCCTGGTGTCCCATACAGCTTGCTGTACTGTGTAAGTAGGCTGTCCAGCAGGGCCTGGTTCTCCTCAAGGCTGAAGGCTGGGCCTCTCTCCACAGTACGTGCCATTGCAGGGTCCAGAGGGGCAGAGACAGCAGCAGTGCAGTGGCAGATGTCGTCCTGGAGCATGTAGTGCAGGCAAGTGAGCTCTCAGGGGAACAGCCAGCAATATATATGTGCTGGAGAGGCAGATACTGTCCCTTGTGTCCAAAGTGATAGGTCCAAGTCGTTTGCATCTTCTGAATCTGGCCAATCCATGGAATAGCAGCACCAATACACGCCCACAGCATCCTTCAAATCTTCAACTTCATGACATACATGATTTAGCAACATTGTTGTGGGTGACCAACTGAATTTCCAGCAACCGACTCGTTCGAATTTCGAAAACGCGTCCGTTGCCAGGCTAGGCCATTGTCAATGGGTGCGCACCGATCGGTCCATTGCGGTACAACGCGTACAGGGGTACAACGCGTACCCGCACACATTGAATGCAATGGGCCGGCCGGGGGCACCGATCGGTCCATTGCTGATCAACGCGTACAGGGGTACAACGCGTACCCGCACACATTGAATGCAATGGGCCGGTCGGGGGCACCGATCGGTCCATTGCTGATCAACGCGCACAGGGGTACAACGCGTACCCGCACATTGAATGCAATGGGCCGGCCGGGGCACCGATCGGTCCATTGCGGTACAACGCGTACAGGGGTACAACGCGCACTCACACACATTGAATGCAATGGGCCGGCCGGGGCACCGATCGGTCCATTGCTGTTCAACGCATCCCTGAACAAGTGACTGGCATATGTCACCATGCCTGTCTCAGATGGACATATGCCAGCCACAGATAGCTCCTAGGGAGTGAGGGGCACACCTACAACACGACAGCCTGTCCAAACTGTATGATAAGGCATGTAAGGCTGCATTTCCTATTGTGTGTAAGTTGGTGTACATGTTGTCCTGTGGGTGTCACCTGGGGGCAGCCACCCCCAGGCTGTGCACGTGTTCATGGGGACAGGATCCTGGGTGTTACGTGTACATGACCACTGTGATGTGCAACTGTTCATATCTGTGCATGTGCCATGGTCACATTTCACGGTGGTGTATGTGTATGTCATGTCACATACCCCGTGAGTCCCATGTGGGACGGCATGTTTGAGCCAGGGTGTCCCAGTGGCACAATAGTGATGGTCCTCCACAGTCTGTGTGCATGTAGTGTTTACAATGTCTCTGATTTCATGTGCACAATGGGAGACAGTCTCCACATCCACGTTGTGTGTGCATGGACTTTGATGTTGTGCGTGTGTGTGTCACAGACGTCCATGTCTGTCCTGCAGTGGCAAGTGGGACCACTACCTGTGGGGGTCATAGTTGTTTTGCTGTGGTGTATACATGATACTCCATGTAATGCCAGTGTCCATGTGGCAATACAGGGTCCCTGGGGATGTACCTGTCGTTGAGCTGTGATGCCTGGGGCACATCTGTCCTCACATGTCACTGTGGGGGGTGATTGTGACACAGCAGCAGGAGATGGGAACTGTGACACGGCCTCATGATATCCAATGGGCCAACCTGGGACTTATTGATGCCACTTGTTGAACCATGATGACAGATGTTGGCCATGTATGTACCATACATGTCCTTTTGGAACTGCACACTTCATGTAGTTGTGCCTCATAATGATGTATGTTGGGATATTGAGTGTGTTCAATGCCGCATATGTGGGCTGACTGACAATCTTGCTTTCTTCTCCTCTGCACTGCAGGGCTCCTGCTGTCCATCGACCATTCCCAGACCTGGCAACGATGGTGGAACGGGACAGCATCCGACGGTACCGCTTCACCAGGAAGCTGATTGAGGATTTGGCAGTGCAGTTGGCCCCACATTTGCAGCCTGGCCGGCCGTATCCTACAGCGCTGACCCCCAAGGTGAAGGTGATGGCAGCCCTACACTTCTTTGCCACCGGTACCTTCCAACATACTGTGGCGACTGCTGGTGGGATGTCACAGACCATGTTGAGCCGTGTGCTCCACGATGTTTTGGTGGCAATGTTGCTATTCCTGAACCGGTACATCTATTTCCCTAGACTGCAATGACTCACTGACGTGAAGAGTGACTTCTATGCCCTGGGGAGGATGCCGCATGTCATTGGCTCCATTGATGGGACACATGTGGCTTTGGTACCACCACAGGCCCAGGAGCAGGCCTACAGGAACCGCAAGCACTACCACTCGGTCAATGCACTGGTGGTGTGTCTTGCAGATATGGCCATCACACACGTGTGTGCCCGTTTCCCTGGTTCAGCACACGATGCCTTTGTGATGAGGAGTAGTCGCATCCCCAGGATGATGGCACAGATGCAGAACCAGCGTGCCTGGCTTGTCGGTGTGTACTGACTTTGCGCCATTGTGTGTGATCTGATCTGTAGTATTCCGCCCACTTTTCCAAGTCAGCTAATGTGCACTTGTCTGTCCGTAGGTGACTCGGGATACCCCAACATGCCGTGGTTGCTGACACCCCTCAGGAACCCTGTGACACCAGCCCAGATGCGCTACAATGAGGCACATGGTCGGACCAGGAGAGTGATTGAGCGGACATTTGGTCTCCTGAAGAGCCGCTTCCGCTGCCTGGACAAGACCGGAGGGTCCCTCCCATATGCCCCTGCGAAAGTGTGCAAGATTATCATCGTCTGCTGCATGCTCCACAACCTGGCAGTGCGGAAGGAGTTGCCTCTCATCCAGGATGACAATGACCAACATCCGCAACCTGTGGAGGATCCTGGCCTGGACCACGATGCCAGTGATGAGGGTGATGTCCGCACACAGCTCATCACCAACTTCTTTAGCTGAATGTGAGTATCCTGAGGTGTCATGTCAATGATGTGAGTTGGCATGATATGTGTAGGTGGTGCTCTGGTGCTGTTGGAGTGTGTCCATGGGCTACTTGACTGGATGTGTGTAGCGATGTGTGCTTACAGGTGGTCTGTACTCCCCAACAGTGTTGACATGCTAACTTGGTTCTGGGTGGGTATCTTGTAACATGTATTGTGCATGAGTTTTGCTGTTCTGTCCTGTTCTCCATTGCTTTTGACTGTGTGTCATTTCTGTCCTTCACAGGGTACTTTCAGATTCGTTTGGTCAACTGTGTCCACCGACGACGTGATTGTACTTCCAGGGTGGTAGCTGTTGTGTCCCTACAGGTGATGTGCGCCACACCCATGGACTTCCTTCCTTCTACAGTTGTTGACTGTGTGCCCGCTGCCAGGTGGGATTACCTTGCATCTGTAGTGGTTACGACATGTTGCAACTGTGTAATAAACCTGTGCTTCACTTTGTGATGTGCGTTGTCTGTGGTCACACATTTGACTGCCATTTGCTTACTGCACCTGTGGGCTACTTGACTACAACTGGGAATAGGTGTGGTGTCTGTGCATTGCACCGTCTTCCCTGGCAACATCAGTGTAGGCAGTGAGTCAGATGGCCTAGGTGTGTATGTGTTGTGTAGCCCTGGTGGTGTGTCTCCCTCATATGTGTCACGTTGCCTTTACTCACATGCCTGTGTTGTACTTGCTGTTGCAGTTCGCATACACAGTGTAATTTTGCAGTTCATCATCCCCATAACAGCACCCACTTTGGAATCACAACAGAGGCAAGTATGGTGTATTAGTGTGTTTATTGTGATACATTTGTGTGAATAGTGCATAGGATGGGTAGTGCTGTACATATCTTGCAATCAGAAGTTCCTAGGTGAATTGAAAGTCCTGGTAGACAAAATCCCCAGTATCGGGGCCACAGTTGTCTGAGACATTGGTCCAACTTGTACTCCCCATGCAATGTGTGGGAGTTGTGTTGCCGTCAACAGGGTGAACAGTCTGTGCACAAAGGTGAACATCCAGAACAGGTTCAGGCTTCCTGGGAGTTGCGCTTGGCCATCGGCCTCTCACTTGCCCCTCCTCGGACGACCCCTCTTCTTTGGGGGGGCCCCTCAAGTACAGGCTGCTGCGGTGCAGGGGACTCTCCGCCAGAGTCATCCTCCCTCCCTGTGGCAGTTGCAGTTTGTTCAGCACCAGATGTTGTTGGCACACAGGGAGGTGTGGACTGGTTGCTGTTCATCTGGCGGAGGCATTGTAAAATGTCCCTGTGCACCGCCGTCATCTCTTGCAGTGCGTCCCACTTGGACTCCACGCGGGACATGTGTGAGTCCAAGCGGGCATGATGGGCAGCCTGCTGCTGTTTCATGTCTCTGAGGAGCCCCACTACCTGGCTGAGATCTCCGGTGCTGGACTGGTACGCATCGGCTATGCGTACCAGTTGTGGGTCATCATGCACACCAGCAACCTCTGCAAGCAGCGACCTCTGTCTCCCACCCCTCCCACCACCCCTGCCGACATGTGCAGTGCGTGCAGTGGCACGCACAGATGACCCTGGTCCCCCTTGGGGGTTGGTGGTGGTGGTGGTGTCCATGGCCCCACGATGGTCCAGGGTCCCTGTGCTGGTGTTGCTCCTTGTTCTGTCCATGTCGGCAAGGATGGTATTTGTGGTGACAGTCGTTGGAGGGGTGGGTGCAGGGGGTGCAGCTGGTGGTCCTGCTGGTGCTGCAGCTGGTGGTACTTCTGGTGCTGCATGTAGACTTGCACCGGATGTGCCAGGTTGGTCTTCTTCGTCCGAGGAGGGCAGAGGCTGTACGACACCAGTGAGCTCCGCATCCTCTTGAGCCTAGGACTGGGACTCCTCAGCGTCTGCTGCTGTGTCCCAATCATCACCTGTTTTTGGGAGACACACACAATGTATGTTATGTTTCTGCAGGCATCAATGGTTGACACACCTGACAGTTGTGACTGTGCCTCTGGGTGCGGGCCTGTACATTGCATTGTCCTAAGTCATCACAGTCAGGGGTTGATATTGGTGTGGCACATTGTCCTGCATTATTTGGGCATTTCTGTGTAATTTGTTGGGGTGTGAACATGGTCTGCATTCGTTGTATTTGGTTGACAGCCGGCCCTCCTTCCCACCCAGCAAGTCAGTTATCCCACCATGGACTGTGCTTGCATTGCAGGGAGTGGATGTTGTCTCTCAGGATGTCAGTCAGTGGTGTTGTGCTGTTTGTTGGTGCACAGTTCCCAGCAGGGCCTTGTGCTCCCCACAGCAGTACCCAGTGTCAGCCATCTTGTGAGTCCTTCTCCACTCCCTGTGATGTGAGCATGGTTCAGGGTGGTGTTGATGGGACAGTTGTGGGGGTGAGCTATGTCTGTGACTATGACTCCCATCATGCTATTGCCTCCACCCCACTTCCCAGCATTCCCATACTTACTTGCTTTTGTGGGGAGTTCAGTGTGTGTGGGTGTGAGAGCAATGGCAAGATGGCTGACAGTGGTGTCCTGCTGTTGGTTGGTGTGCAGTTCCCAGCATGCCCTTGTGCTCCCCACAGCAGTAGCCAGTGTCAGCCATCTTGTGAGTCCTTCTCCACTCCCTGTGATGTGAGCATGGTTCAGGGTGGTGTTGATGGGCCAGTTGTGAGGCTGAGCAATATCTGTGCCTACTACTCCCATCATGCTATTGCCTCCACCCCCTTCCCAGCATGCCCATGCTTCCTTCCTTTTGACTCTGCTTCCCTGTGGGGTGGGCTGGCTGTGCTGACAGGATGGCTGGGAGTGTTGTCCTGGCAGTTGTTTGGCTAAAAGTCCCAAGAGTGTCCCTGTGCTTCACACAACATAACCCAGGGTGGTGGTTCTTTGTGGGATCTTGAGTTAGGATGTGAGACATTGCATTCTCCCAGGTGGGTTCTGTGGAGTTTGTGTTGAGGGGGGTGTGAGGGGAGGTGCTTGTGACTATGGTCAGTGCTGCAAGTCCTCCTTCCCACCCAGCCAGATATCCCACCATGGAACGTGCTTCCATTGCAGGGAGTGGAAGTTGTCTCTCAGGATGTCAGTCAGTGGTGTCCTGCTATTTGTTGGTGCACAGTTCCCAGCAGGGCCTTGTGCTCCCCACAGCAGTAGCCAGTGTCAGCCATCTTGTGAGTCCTTCTCCACTCCCTGTGATGTGAGCATGGTTCAGGGTGGTGTTGATGGGACAGTTGTGGGGGTGAGCTATGTCTGTGACTATGACTCCCATCATGCTATTGCCTCCACCCCACTTCCCAGCATTCCCATACTTACTTGCTTTTGTGGGGAGTTCAGTGTGTGTGGGTGTGAGAGCAATGGCAAGATGGCTGACAGTGGTGTCCTGCTGTTGGTTGGTGTGCAGTTCCCAGCATGCCCTTGTGCTCCCCACAGCAGTAGCCAGTGTCAGCCATCTTGTCAGTCGTTTTCCACTCCCTGTGATGTGAGCATGGTTCAGGGTGGTGGTGATGGGACAGTTGTGGGGGTGAGCTATGTCTGTGACTATGACTCCCATCATGCTATTGCCTCCACCCCACTTCCCAGCATTCCCATACTTACTTGCTTTTGTGGGGAGTTCAGTGTGTGTGGGTGTGAGAGCAATGGCAAGATGGCTGACAGTGGTGTCCTGCTGTTGGTTGGTGTGCAGTTCCCAGCATGCCCTTGTGATCCCCACGACACAGCAACAGTGTCAGACATCTTTGATGGGCCTTTCCACTCTCTGTGGGATGTGCATGCATGAGTGTGAGCTTGCTGGGCCATGTGGTGGGGGATGTAGAGCTGTGACTACGACTCCCATCATGCTGTTGCCTCCACCCCCCTTCCCAGCATGCCCATCCTTCCTTCTGACTCTGCTTCCCTGTGGGGTGGGCTGCCTGTGCTGACAGGATGGCTGGGAGTGTTGTCCTGGCAGGTGTTTGGCTGAAAGTCCCAAGAGTGTCCCTGTGCTTCACACGACATAACCCAGGGTGGAGGTTCTTTGTGGGATCTTGAGTTAGGATGTGTGGCATTGCATTCTCCCAGGTGGGTTATGTGGAGTATGTGTTGAGGGTGTGTGTGAGGGGAGGTGCTTGTGACTATGGTCAGTGCTGCGAGTCCTCCTTCCCACCCAGCCAGATATCCCACCATGGAACGTGCTTCCATTGCAGGGAGTGGAAGTTGTCTCTCAGGATGTCAGTCAGTGGTGTCCTGCTGTTGGTTGTTGCACAGTTGCCAGCAGGGCCTTGTGCTCCCCACAGCAGTAGCCAGTGTCAGCCATCTTGTGAGTCCTTTTCCACTCCCTGTGATGTGCGCATGGTTCATGGTGGTGTTGATGGGACAGTTGTGGGGGGGCAATATGTGTGACTACGACTCCCATGATGCTATTGGCTACACTGACTTGCCCAGCATACACAGAATTCCTTTCTTTCAGTGGTCTTCACTGTGTGTTGGTGTTGTAGTGGTGGCTACATGTCTGGATGTGTTTGTTAGTTCTATTTGTGCCACTGCCTAGCTGTAGTTGTAGTTGTGTTTGTACATGTGATGACACGGTTAAAAGTAACTTTGAGATGGCATGTGTTGTGTTTATCTGACTGACATACACATTTTGGGATGATTCTGTTCTGGTTGCTGTGTAATTGCTATGAGTGCATGGTTTGACTCTCCCCTTGACAGTGATGTGTGTGTGTATTGTGGCAGAATATTGTGTACATTTGTTGTGTACTCACCAGGCTCTGGGATGTTCTCTAGTCCATATACGCTCACTGGCGGAAGGATGGCCCGCACCTTCTCCTCCCAGGGCCTGAGGTATACTGGCTTGGCAGGAGGGCCACTGCCGGTGTATTGGCTCAGGAGGTAGTCTTTCTTGAGCAGGTCCCGTACCCTCCTGCGCACGTCATACCACCTGTTCTGGATGTCGGTCTTTGTGCGCAGACATGGTGATTGTGCGTTCACCCTGTTGATGATCCTCTCCCACATCTTGGTTTTCTGGGAGATGGGGGTCTGTTGGACCAGTGTGCCAAACAGCTGTGGCTCTACCCTGAGGATCTCGTCTACCATGACTTCCAATTCACAATCTAGGAACTTGTGATTCTTCTTGGGGGCATGGTGATGGGTGGTGATGGTGAGTGATGTGTGTGTTGGTGTGCAGGTGAGGGTGTGTGAGTGTGTGTTTTGCTGGGTGTGTGTGAGGTAGGTATTTGTTGGTGTGCTGATGGTGTGTGGCTTGTGTGAGGACTGAGCTGTGGGTGTGTGGTTGCTGTCTGTTGGGTGCTGGCAGTAGAATGGCATTTGCAAAGGATCATGGTTGGGATTTGTGTCCTTTATATGGGTGGAGTTGTGGGTGTGTCTTTGTTCTCTGTCCCCACCCCCCAGTATTTATTGGCTTTGTAATTGCTTGTTTGGCCTTTTTTGTGCAATTTTTCCTTTGTACTGTCTGTGCATGTTGGAAACGTTCTTGTGACCGAGTCGGACCCTGCAGTTGTCTCGTACGGTCTTCTTCGTTTCGTTCACGCTGTGTTTGTGCAGTTTTCTATGCTGCGTACGCGTCGGTCGCGGTGTTTTGTGTTACTCGGCTCGGTTTTGTATGCGTGTCGGTCGTACGGCTTGTCCTCCGTACGACTCGGTCGTGGTTTTCGCGCCTTGCATCGTACTTTGCGGTTTGGAGTTCGCGTGTACGTTTCGGTTGGATTTGTTCCGGGTGCGTGTCGGTCGGTTCGATTCGCGTGTTTTTCCGGCCGGATTGCTGTTTTCCGTGCGGCTCGGTCGTTCGGCTTGGGTTCAGTACGTGTCGGTCGGATTTTGCACGCCTTGCATCGTACTTGGCGTGTCGGGCGCCACAGGTACGTGTCGGTCGGAATAAATTCCGGCTCCGAGTCGGTCGGTGCTTTTTCCGGCCCGAATCGGAATCGACCCCATAGTATTTGGCTCATTCCCAGATTTAACACAAGTATGTTTATTTCTTATTTTTCTCTTTTTCTACATGTGCTGCATTCTGCAGCACACATAGAAAGAGGAAAATGCCTCAGCGGATCCTGCCTGTAATGCAGGCACTCATTCACCATGGCACAATGGTGCCTGTATTGGTGCTAAGCTGCACTCAGGGATCTGGAGAGCAGGAATGCGCCATTTCTTATTAGATGTGGTGCATTCCTGCCCTCTCCGTTTGATGTAGCACAGCAAGATATCTTGCTGCGTTGCGTTGAGACAAATCTTTGTAAATCTGTCCCTGAGTGACTTCATGTGCTCTAACTGCCATAAATTTAAAGCTAGAAGTTTGGCAAATTGATTACTTGTAATGTCCTTTAATTTATTTTAGGGATCCAAAGAAGCAATACAGTGATGCCTAGAACCCTCTAAAACCTTTTTAATACTAAATCCACTACAGGCATATTTAAGAAGTCATTCACAGTCAATACATTTCTGCAGAAAGCCAATCTTCAAAAGATGGCTTTAGAGGACAGAGATTTTTTTTCATCAACGTTTTTTGAGAATAAAATATTAATGACATTAAGGGGCCGATTCCGATCTCGGCCGGTAGGGCTCCGAATCGGATTCGGCTTTACCGAATCCGATTCGGAGGCCTTTTTCCAACCGATTCGTACAGTCGTCCCAGCGAGCAAGTACGATGCGAGCGCACGCGAAATGGCTGACCGACTCGTTCCCGGGTCCGAACCGCTCCGACCGACTCGTACGGACACGGCTCGCACCACGCAATGGAGACGTTTACCGACCGAGCGAGTACGATGCACGCGTCGGACGGCCGGATCGAGTCGGAGCGTCCGGCTCGCAAAAGCACCCGGAGCCGGACTTGGGGGTCCGTGTCGGACCCCCTGCACGCGTAGCCGCACGAGTCGAACACAGGGGGACCCAAGGGTCCCCCTACACATGCATGTATGGTGCGAGTTGCACCGACGCGTACCCACTGTAGGGGGCCCCCCTGTTCGCGACGTGCCCATTCAGTCAATGGGAGCCCGTGTACGCGTTGTACGACCGGCTCCCATTGACTTCAATGGGAGTCCGACCGAATCGAGTCGGGCAGCATACGGCCGCATCATACTCGCTCGGTCGGACTGGGGGAGTCCGGCTCGGTTGGAAATCTCTCCGGATCCGGCTCGGTCGGAGAGCTTTCCGACCCAGATCGGAATCGGCCCCTAAGTCTTTGAAACCTGTAAAGGCACCAAGGTTCAAAAGTGATCCTATCAATTTTTGTAAAAACATTTCAGGCTGGCTTAATTTTCTAACAAGATGGTTTTTGTCATTTTGTTATTTTTTTATTATATAAAGACATTATGAAATGTTTGAATACCTATAGGGGTACGTGTCTTGCCGGGTTTGGTGGCTCAGAGGACTAATGCGTCCACTGCAGGGGCTTGTGTTTGACCTCATGGTCACAGGTTCAAATCCCGGCGGGTCCACTCATCCATCTCAGGTGGATAAAATGAGTACCATTCAGTTGGATGCCAATAAACATCTTTTATTCAGTGGCAAGATGTCTCCGGGTTGAAGGTGCTCTTTACAAATACACATGTTATTTCTTCCTTGAACCAGTTCTTGCATTTCTTAAGTATACTCTGGTTATGATGGGCATTATAGAGGTGAAGATAAATGCTAAACTTTACAGTTATGCTAATGATTGAATTTTGTTTATTAAAGATCATTTAGTGCATATTCCCCCTGTAACCAATATAATTGAGCAGTATCCAATTTGGAAGAGCTATGCATTACCGTCCAATAAAGCTGAGGTTCATCTTTTGAATTTTCTGTAATTTGATTGTTTTACTGGAATACAGGATTTAACTGAATAAAGTGGGTAAGTAATAGATGGACATCTCTGCTAATGATATATCATCTACTATTGCAACCACAGTAGAAGGGATTATTTTGAAAGTCAAGGAAGATATTTAATGATTTAAGAAATGCATTTATATATAATGCTTGGAGGCATATTGAAACTCTTTAAAAGGTTATGAACTCTTATATTCAGAATCCTTCGAAGTCTTATTCACATCCCCGCTTAAATCCTTTTAAGTTGTTGACACTTATAATTGGTATACCAAGCATCCAAGAATGTTCTGTTGTTAGAAAACTCCCTTCTGAGAATCCCACAATAGGTGCAGGGACAGAATATCGAGTGAAAAATATCTAGTTGCACAAATATCGAGTCATTAATATCGTGGTTCAGAAATCTCGACGGCAAGAATATCGTGGTCAAGAATATCGACTTAAGGTAAGTAATATTGATTTTAAAAATATCGAAGTGTTTAATATCGTTTAGAAAAATATAGTTAAACATAGTTTTTTATTAATGTTATGTATGTTAGTATATATTTTATATGTATGTGATGTATGTTTTTTGTAAAAGAATTGTTTGTATTTTTACTATATGTGTCATATTTTTAGTAGTTATTGAATATTTTTATTTGTATTTTGCGTTTTTAGTTCCGTGAGTGGGTTGTGGGTTTATAGGGGAATAGGGTGGGAAGTAATTTAATTATATTACATTTATTAATTATTTTTTATTTATTAATATTAGTGTAATTGAGATGTTATAGTGTTAAATGAGAAAAGTAATGTATTATTAATTAATCAATAACTGGCTGTTAATTAATTAATTGGTAATTAATTATGGTAATTATGTATTTAATTTTGGGTGTGTGTTGTGGTGTTTATAGGTGTAAAGGGTGGGAAGTGATTTATTTTTAATTGATGAATTAATAATTGGATGTTAATTAATTCATTGGTAATTAATTATGATAATTGTTTAATACATTTTAGGTGTGTGTTGTGGTGTTTATAAGAGTAAAGGGTGGGAAGTAATTTGTATTTAATTAATTAATATATAGTTGTTCATTAATGTTAATTATTGGATATTTATTTTGGGTAATTGTTTATTTTTGTGTGTGTTGTTTTTACTTTTAAAGGGGTAAAGGGTGGGTATTAAATACATTTTAATTACTTTATTATTAGTTGTTAATAGTAATAGTTTTTAATTTAAAATTAAGTTTTAAATGTGTTTTACTATAGTTTAATTTAGGTGTGTGTTGTGGAGATTATAGTGTTAAATGTGTGTAGTCAATTAATGTTTAATAGTCTTTTTTAATATTAATATTTTTAATTGATTATTAATTATGTTTATTATGGAAGAACATGTAATTAAAAATGTTGAAGTGTTTCGTTATTGGTGTGGTGTTATAGGGTAGGAAATAAAATAAATACATTTATGTATTAATTAATTTTTTTGTGTGTAAATATTTTCTAGTTTAAAAGAATTCTTTTTTATAAATGTATTTATTATTTTATTTTATATATTATTTGTAGGTTTTTGTTATATGTAATTAATATTATAATATGTTTTCTTTTTATATATTTAATATATTTGATTGTTCATTTTGTAAATATTGTTTATTTATTTTTTATGATTTTATAAAAATAAAAAATACATTATTTTTGTTTGAACTGTTTGAGTGTGAACACTTTCCCTAATGTTGCACTCACTGAAGTGGGAATAGTAATTTTTACCTCGCCGCTATCCAGCACTTTCCCTACTGTTGCACTCACGGGAGTTGGAATAGCATTTTTTACCTATCCGCTATCTAACACTTTCCCTACTGTTGCACTCACTAGAGTTGATATAGTAATTTTTACCCCTCCTCTATTCAACACTTTCTCTACTGTTGCACTCACTGGAGTGGTAATAGCAATTTTTTACCCCTCCGCTATCCCACACTTTCCCTACTGTTGCACTCACTGCTTTGGGAATAGTAATGTTTGCCCCACCGCTATCCAACACTTTCCCTACTGTTGCTCTCACTGGAGTGGGAATAGTAAATGGTACCCCTTTGCTATCCAACACTTTCCCTATTGTTGCACTCTCTGTAGTTGAAATAGTAATTTTTACCCCTCAGCTATCCGACACTTTCCCTACTGTTGCACTCACTGGAGGGGGAACAGTAATTTTTACCCCTCCGCTATCCAGCACTTTCCCTACTGTTGCACTCACTAGAGTGGGAATAGCTATTTTTACCCCTCCGCTATCCAACACTTTCCCTACTGTTGCACTCTTTGGAGTGGGAATAGTCATTTTTACCCCTCCGCTATCCAACACTTTCCCTACTGTTGAACTCTTTGGAGTGGGAATAGTAATTTTTCCCCTCCTCTATCCAACACTTTCCCTACTGTTGCACTCAGTGGAGTGGGAATAGTTATTTTTAACCCTTTGCTATCCAACACTTTCCCTACTGTTGCACTGATTGTATTGTGAAAATTAAGTTTAAATATTTTTTAATAGATTAATGTTTTAATTTATTATAGCATTTTGTTTTTTTATATTTTAAATCATTTAAATATATTGTTATTTTGATTATTATTTTAAACTTTTAACATAAATTAAAAATAATAGTTTATTAATTGTTTTGAAGTAAATATATATGTATAAATTATTATGTTTGTGTTATTATTTTTTTATTAAGTTTATTTGTTGTATTTTATTAAAATATATATTACTTTTTTTATTTAGTCAAAATTATATTTAATATTTAATATATTTAATATATATTATTTTATTTTATTTTGATATAAAAGTCAATATTTTATACATTTATATTTTTTACATCGATATTTGTAGTCGATATTTTTGTACTTACCTGTTTAAGTATAGGAGTCAATATTTTTTTTGTCTATATTTTTTATTCAATATTTTTCACATCGACTTTTTTTACATCGATGTTCTGTCAGTGAACCCCCACAGAAGGTATAAATGTGCCATGCCTTTAAATAAGAACATAGAGATTACTTTTTGAGACAAACTTCTTTATGCTTTTCAAATTACATTAGCAGTCTTCCTCCAGGTTGACCTTTGTTGGCAAAACCTATATAATTTTTTCTCAGCGAATCAGAGTTCCATTCACAAAGCCATTAGCACTCCTGCACTTACAAAATGTGAAATTGCAGCTGTAAAACAATTCTCTCAAATACAATAATACCTTACATGAGGGTACATCTGCTCCTATTGGAATTTAAACACCTTCAAATTCTAGAGCACACTTCCAATCAGGATGCCACTGGCCAATGTCAATGGTAAATCCTTAACTAAGGCGGCAATGGGGAAGAGAAAACATCCAAAATTGATGGGGGTGTGGGCAAAGACGGCTCTCTGTGGGGAAAGGATTGCATGTCCAGATGCATGTTATTACTTCTAGAAAGCTGTAATAACTACAGGAATATTATTCTTAACAAATTTGCTCAATATTTTGTTGCACTTCTCAAATGGACAAACATAAATCCTTGAAGGATAATCAAGGAAATGTTATCCTGAATATATGCCATATATGCCCCTTTCTCCTTCAAACATCTCTCGAAGTTTCCATAAAAAAATGCAGTCTGCACAATCGATTATAAATGCCATTAAGGCGCATAACTAATTAGTGGCAGACTCAATGTTTATGGTGCAATGTTAAGTTGTTTTCAGATATCAAAATCAGCACTAAATTTAAAGTATAAAAACTATATCTATTGTAATGCTATAGGATATAAAGAAAATATTGGTGCAAATCAGAACTCCCTTACCATGACTGCCTGACCAATAGATCATTCTGACATTACATATGTCAGACTTTTAGCATTTTGTTTCTAAAATATGATAATTACATTCAATTTCTCTCAAAGGAATATATACTTGCAAATGCTTTACCCTCAGGTTTGTTAATCTGGGTCTCCTTAGTGTGGGAGCACCGGACACATTTTGCGGTGTCCACATGCAAAAAACTGGGTGCAGTGCATATCGGAAATTTGGAAAGCAACTGAAAGTCAATGGCTTGATTAGGGTACCTGTTTCTCAGTCGTAGGTTTCACCCGAAGGATCTTTGGAAACATATGACAACCATATATTTTTAACATCTACACATCTTAAAATTACTATCGCTGGGTACCTGCCCTCAATTGCCCTGATTAACTGTCTAGAACAATGAATTGAGCAGGATTGTCAGCAGTTCGTTTCCCAGTACCTGATAATTGCTTGCAGCCACACCTGTATTCCCATGCAACAAATAACGACAATACTAGATTCAGGGAATGGGCACAGATCGATATGTCCTTCATATGCAGGAAATACAGCATCCTCACTTTTCTAAAAACATGAGCAAATCTGTATAGATGAATTATTGACTATGAATTAAAAGGTGATTATTCATATATCTTGTGAGTTGACTAAAATAATTTATATTTTGGTAAGTGTGAATAATTGATTGTTCTGGCACTTATAGACCACTAAAATAATTTGATAATTTTGTGGTTACTTTTGATTATCATTGGGCATAGAGTTTTTGTGTCTCTGTGTTTGTGCTCAATGGGTACTCTATTACCATATAAGATGTTCCCCGCCCTATTTTGTTTATTGTCCACAAAACAACTGTGCCATAAATACTTAGGGGCTCATTAGGATGGCGGGTGGACCTGAGTCTGCCCGCCATCCTTGCGTTGTTTGGACCGCCCGGCAGACATGCGGCGGTCCCTCACCACGAATTAGGATGCGACCGCCACCATGGCGGTCGCATTCTGAAATTTAACATTGCGGCGGGTGCTGCTGACAGCAGCACCCGCCGCAATGTTAAAATCGCATGTCTAGCATTTCACTGCACCACATGGCAGGCACCACACGGTGCCTGCCACTTGGTGCAGTGAAATGTAGGGGGGTACCATAGGTACCCCCAAGTGAACCCCACCTCCTCCCGACACAAGGGGGGCCCGCAATGGTCCCCCATACCCAATCCCTGCCAGCCTTTCCATGGCGGCCTCGCCGCCATGGAAAGGCCTTTCTTTTCCCACATCCTAATATGGCGGACGGTGCCTGCTAGGCACTGCCACCATATTAGTGGCCCTGCTCCGCCCGCCAGGCAATCGGTGCAATTGCCACCAGCGGAAAAGCGGCAGACGGACTTTGCGTCCACCGCGATACACACCACCATCCTAATATGGCGGTGGGCGAATCTCAATGTGATGGCGGAACGATCGCCACCGCCGGCCCCTCGGTGGCGATTGTTCCGGCATCGTAATGAGCCCCTTAGATACCATGATAGCTACCAGATTGCCTTTACACAGGCTAGCAGTTAAAACAAAGACGTGCATAAAATAATGCTTTGCAGTGACACATCCCTTGGAACCTCAGAAATATTACACAATACCACCATCCTGCCAAATACTTATGTTCAGCATCCATTAACCTCCCTGCCAAATACTAAAACTTACTAGCTCGTTGCCACCTAAGTCAATAAGCGCATTGCTGCCTATCATCATCCTTAGACTCTCCAAACAAAACTCCTGCTCGCAAGCCCTTGGAAGTCAAAAAGCCCTGTATGAAAATCAAAATAAATAATTTTGAGCTCCAAAATAACTAGGCCTTTTGCCTTTGTATTGTATTTTGAAAACAATTGTGTGGGTCTACCGGTTTGAGGAGGAAGAAAAGTTAATATTTTAAGTACAATTCTATAATGCTTATGAGACAGCCTAACTTTATTTTTGTTTATTTTATTGACAAGAAACGTGTGACCCAGAGGGCTGCAATGTGTACATGGGAACTGGATATGAAGGCAACATGTGAGGATACAGAGATATGCAGGTAATTTCACACAGAGAACTCAGTGCTATAAATGCAAAGAAAGAAGCAGCATAACAGAGGATGGAAAGGGAGAGAAAAGGGATACAGTCTAGGCTTGTAGGAAGACTGTGAATAGGTAGAATGCGGCTCGGGAGGAAAAATCACCACAGACGCCATTTGGTTGTTGTATAAGCATGCTTTATTCTAGAGTACGCTGGATGTAGAAATAATAACATCCTTCGGCTTCTTGCCACAGAAACTAACATGCCCTCACAATGTTTTAACAATTATAAACTAACCCATCCCCCACTCCTAAACTGTTATCACCGCTTATAGCATCATACTCTTAACTTCAACTTGACCCCTTCCTTTTTTTCTTGATCAGGCCCCTCTGGCCTTTCTCCTGCCTCTACAACACTCCCTCTTAAGGGCCTGCCTGCCCCTGGACCAACCCTTCCACCATTTCCTTCTCTTCTTCTTTCCTTCTCTCCTTCCTTTCCTGTTACCCCTAATCTCATCCTGTGCACCCTTGGAAATGCCGCCAGAAGAACCCTTCCACAGAGGTGATATTGCTGTCCTCCACACCTATCAAGGTGCTCATCCCGTATTGAACCAGTGCCTGTGTCAAGGATAGTCTGATACCCATCTGGGATAAATGCACTCTGTCATGCTTGAATACATGTGGGCAGTCATACACTACATCTGTAAGTTTAACAATGTCTATCCCTAGCACTCCGCAAAATCCTTATACCTCCTTGGTAACTTCCTTCCTAGCCCTATTGAAGGCTGCAGGTGTTTGGGCCCCGCCTCTTCTGGGCAATAACTGTGTCTATATGATCACCATCTCCCACCGTAGCTCCTTCACCACTCCCAAACCTTTTTTCACTATCTTGATCAACTCCAAACATGTTGCTTGAACCAAATCATTCTCCTTCAAGTGCAGTAACAAAGCATTCGGATGGGACAATTTTCCCCTCATCTCTCACAATGTCAGCATCAACTGCCCTCACCCCAATTCTCCTATCCTGTGCCATCGCACCACCACCTAATTCCCATCCAAATCCAACTGAGCTCTGCCTCTTATTTTTCAGCCTCCACTTCAGCCTGAAATCCATATTTTATATTTCCACCTTCCCCTCGGATCCCCACCTGCCAAGTCAAAGAACATTCCATCAGGATAGCTCCCATCTAGCATGAATGCACATACCCCCCCACATGCAGTTCCTTTTTCAGCGCCCTAACCTCCTGAGTTCATGTTCTCCCAACCCTCCTCTGTAGCCCTCAGTGGCAGCTGCTGTATGTAAGGAATGCATGAAACAATTCTCCAGTTAACCCCCTACACACAAAGTTGCAGCACTCTCAGCACCTGTCATACTGTCACCCAGCTACCATCACTGTGTCCAAGTGTCCAAACAAGTGGCCCCATCCTCTCCCCTGCATTCTGATCCATTTTTACATAGCCTGCACTCACCCAAGGAGGAAAGATGATCTCCACCTCTGTTCCCAGAGAAGTTGCCTCCTGCTGATGAAGGCTATAGGTTAGTATAGGCCCATTTAGCAGTGAGAGAACAGGCCTTATGCCATGCTCAGAGTCATCTGTCTGGATAATACATTCCTTGGAGAATTCAGGGCCTTGAGTGTGGGCACTGTACACATGGCCTCCTTCAAGGTGTCAAAGGCTTTTTGGCAGGCCTCTGTCCAAATCACAATTTTGAGCTGCTTTTTACAAGTCAGCTCAGTCAAGTGGGCAACAATGATGCCATAGCCCTTGACAAATCTCCTGTAATATTGAATGAGGCCTAGAAAGCCCTCACTTCAGTCTTGGTCTTGGGGGATAGTCTGAATCTTGGCTTGGATGAGCTGCACCTTGCCCTGTCCACTTTGCGTCCTACGTTTGACCAAAGATCCCTACTTATCTGGCACTTGCTGGTCTTGATAGTCAGGCCTGCCTGCAGGAGGGCCTGAAGCACCTCCTGGAGGTGGGATAGGTGGTCGCCCCGGCTGCAGCCAAACACTGCAATGTCATCCAGGTGGGCAGCACTGAAAGCTTTAATCTTAGCCAGGACCGGTGGCAAGTGCATTCTTTAACCCAAAAGCATCACCCCGCAAATAAACCAGGCTACGTTGGTCCTTTTCAAGGTAATGCACACCTCTTTGTCCTGTATCCATTTATCTTCTGAATGCAGACCTTCAAAAAACTTGGACCCCACCATCTTCGATACCCTAAATTCCTCCAAGAACATAAATGTAAATAGCACCCTAGATAGCCAGAATATCTGAGTGGATGTGCATGCAAATCTCACCTGTTCCACCACTTTCCCCAAAATCGCCTCAGTAGTCGGCCTCCTCTGCTCTACCACTCCCCTTCCTTCCTCGACCCTCCTCCCAATATCCTCTTGACCAACTCCCATTTACTGACTAAATAGCCCAGAATACAATGCCCACCATTTTCCCTTCATTTGTCAGTGGTAAACATTGTTTCCGGATCAACCTCATCACAAATATGACAGCATCATCCTGCCTCAGCCACTGCTCCTCTTGGCTCCTTACTTCATAAACTCAGTTAAAGCTGCCCAGTAAGTGTGACTCATGGAATCTGCTAAAGAATATTCCATCAGCCTTACCCCCTTTAAGCAATGTCCATATCTCATGTGGCACTGGCATCGCTGCTTCATGTGCCTTCAGATCGAAACCATGGAACCTCTTCCGCTGCGAATGAGACATTGTGTAAGCCACCGCATTCTCTAACCCTGGGATATGCCTAGCCCTGAACGGTGTGTTCTTTTCTAAGCACATTCACTCACCAAATTCAGAGCAAACTGATACTTTGTGGTCTGACTACTTACCACATGAACCACTGCCTCATTTGGAGTTCTAAGTGTCACCTTTTGGTCTTATGAGGCACTTCTCCACAGATGCATGCCACTATGACTTTAAAAAAATGCAAGAATGCTATGCTGTATTGTTTCTTCAGCCATGCTTCTAGCTGCGCCTCCACACAAGACCTGCCTGCCCAGTACAACCCAAATCCACCTTTCCCTGATGTGTCAAAAAGTCTTTCTACCACCCAATCTAAGTGTCATTCCATAGTAAAACTGTAACTTCACTTTAGCAAGCCAATCCATATGCATTAATGAGGCTTGAACGCTGCACTCAAAGCAAACGCTTATTCCCTGTTGAATGTATGCCCTAATGAAACCACAGTGCATGTGAAGGTGAGATGCCCCAGTATTTGGTGAATGAAAAGCATCTCACACCTTTTCCTACCTAGTGCTTGGGTCAACATTCCTTGTAACATCTTCAATTTGTCTGGAGGCAGGCATGGAATATAGCATGTTACATTGCATGCTATTACATCGCGTTCCTTTACAACGTGGTCATTACAATGACCGCGATGTTAGAACGCGATACCTTTACAACGCAAGTCATTAGATCGACTTGCTGTAGGGTGCGCTCTGGACTTGGGAATAGTATAATTTGCTATTCCAACTCCAGCCTGCGCAACAGTAGGGAAGGTGTTGGAATAGTAAATTATACTATTCCTTAGGTTAGAGCGCCCCCTACAGCAAGTCGATCTAATGACTTGCGATGTAAAGGCATCGCGTTCTAACAACGCTGTTGTTGTTACGACCGGGTGGTAAAGGAACACGATGTAATGGCAGCGTTGTAAACGCTGTTTCCCCAGGCATGACTCTATAGCCTCTTTGACCTTTTTTTCTTTTTTTTGCCCCACCTGAATACTCCCGCTTGTCCATCCCTAGGTTTTGTACCTCTCAGTTCTTGGCCCCGCCTCCCTTGTGTTAGTGTCCCAGTTATCCTCTAGCATCCTCTATGCATTCCCTATTTCTCCCTGTGTACCTCCCCTTTCTCCTTCAAACATCTCTCGAACAACTCAAACAATGCCTTCCGGAAGCCGGACTAACCCTCAAACCACACAGTGGCCCCCTTTTGGTCTCCTCTTCTTTCTCTTCAGTGCTCCTGCCATGTTCCCTCATCTTCCTCTCCAGGTGCTCCTCCTCTTACTAATCGGTCTCTCTGAGTTCATTTCTGTCCACTCCACTGTGTTCTTCTGTATCACCCCAAGATGGCTGTCGCCTTTCACTTATCACTGCCCTGACCTGTCATTGTGGTCTGCCCAATCTTTCTCTCCTCTGGCCCTGCACCCTTTGCTCCAGCACCCCTGCTACACTCTCCCTCCTCTCTGTCCCCCATCCTCTCCTATCCTGATCTTCCTTTCTGATGCAGATGTAAGCTTGTGCTCATCCTTTTATCTCACTGCCCTCTGTCATCCTCCTTCCTTTTTTTCTCTAAAGTCCCTTTCTAAGACTCTATGTCATCCATGTCTTGACATGCCTTGCCCTACTGAGGCCTATCCAGCCTCTCTCCCTGGCACCTGGTAAGTGAACCACCACCACCACTGCTGACCATATCCGAAGCCTGCTAGGTCCCAAACAATCCTCCACTCCTGTCTCCGCTATCATTGGCCAACATGATGCTGAGTGCCGTCGGTCTTCCTCCGCCCTTTTCCATTCCTGATCACCAGCTACCTCGTGCTAGCTAATGTCGCTCCTTGCATGGGTGGTACTCGCACCAGAAACTCTTCTCCTCAGACCTGAATCCTCAATTTTCAGCTCTGATGGTTAGTCACAGCCTTCCGCTGCTTGTGTCGAGGATGCTCTGCTGGTCACCCTCTCAGACTGTGTTGCAGCTATCTTCAGGCATGCCCCACTGGGCCCTAAGGATCGGCATTCTTCTCACCCATAGCGTGCTTCCTCCTCATGAAGGGGCTCACTGTCCACATTCCCCTCCTCGGTCAATAACTCTAATCATAGCACCCATGCTTTGACCAGTGTGGCTCGTAGGCATCCTCCTGCCCACCTTGCCCTGGAGGGTGGGGCCTTCTGCCAATATTGGGCACTCATATTGTGCCTTTCACTAAAAATATCAGGCCTTCATGCCTGCCCTCATCCAGCTCACCAGTGTCCTCTCAAGTTAGTGGCTCAGTACTGCCCAATCTGTCCATTAACAAAGGTGGGGTCAGAAACCACAGTAACATTGCTGTAGAACTTCAGCCACTCCTGGGTGGAATTGCACTGACCTCAACTGCTGCTGCAACTCCTGCTGAGGCCACTTGCTAACGCCTATCTGATCATTCTTTGCCCTCAGGGGAAATGTGCACTTTACTCAAATTAGTTGCCCATAATTTTGTGAGGGTGGCCTGGATCTCCACAGTGGGTGACGCATCCATGCTCTTTGCCTGCTCAGCAGCCACTGCTCTGCTCTATGAGGAAGATGTGATGATGCAACCATGGTGGCCAGAGTGCCGGTATTCCCTTCCTCCCAAATCTACCGGGAGTAGAGGACATTCCTCTCCGCCCAGGGCTCTGCTTCTGAACTTCGTTCCAAAGTACACCAACAAGGGAACAAGTCTAAATTCCAAAGACAGGTTGTTTCAAACTCTGGTTCACATGCAGAGAAAGCCTCTGGTAGCGTTCATTCTTTTGGGTTTCTGGGTTTGCAACCCGGCTTGGAGTGAGTTCTGAGTTGGCTATACCACTGAACACATTCTGTTTAGAAGCAAGGTAGCCAGGCTTAGTAAAGTAAATTACCTTCTATATCACAAAGCAAATTTAGAAATAGTTTCTGAAAGGGAGCCATAGCAGACTTTGAAGACAGGGGAGATGCACTGCAACTTTCTTTGTTTGGTTATTAGTTAAGGCAGCATATGAAGAATAGCTTTGAATGACATCAGTCAGAACAAGTGAAGAGTGCATTGTCTCTTTCAATGGCTGATACGAAGACAGACTGAGCTGTGGGCCAGAAGGTAATAGGATGGAAAAAGGGATTAATTAAGTGCCATTGTAAATGCTGAAACCATCCTGTTGTGGCCTTTTCTCAATAGGGTCCTTTAAGAACAAACATGGTCAGTATTAAAATGCAGTTATTAAGTGGAGGATAAAAACACAGGGAAACAAGTCAAATAATTTCACATTGTTGAACCATTCCGGTGTGAGGGGTTCGAATGGTCCTCTGTGTTTGAGGCGAAATCTAGTCTTGTTGAGTTGAGTTGTAGATACGCTGTAGACATCCAGGTTGAAATGAAATCCAGGCAGATTAAAATCCACTAAAATCCACTAAAAACATGCCAGAACCTAAAGTGCTCCATTCCATGAAGATTTTTCAGAAATATATATCTTTAATAGCCCAGTAAATTAATACATTATAACAATCCAATCAATGTGAGGGAAATTGCAACTGTATGAATACAACTTGCCAAGCTGACAAAGAAATTTGCCCAATCACTTTTCATCTTGCTATGGCAAAGCTCACAACACACAATTCCTGGTTAGGCCTCACAATGGCAATCCAAATAACTTTAAAAAAAATAATTGCATGATCTTTAGGTAGTGTGGCCTGAGCACAAGACTTGCTTTTGAAAAGGTTTTGTGGCTGCAAGGATCAGCAACTCAAATAAATAATATGGGGCATATTTATGACTTTAGTGGCACAGACCAGCGCAGCAATTCACCTTGCTGCGCTGCCCGGCATCACAGGGAAACGGCAGAAATGCGCTGTATTATCCAATATTCGCATTCCCTTGTGCTGGAGCCGTTTCTGCAGGCTAGCGCCAACGCAGGCACCCTTGAACCGTGGTGCAAGGCTGCTTGTGTTGTAGGCAGGATTGCTTTTGTGCAGGAAGAGGCACCTTCCTGCACAAAAACAATCCTGAGAGGCTTTTACCTCTTTCTATGTGTGCTGCAGAATGCAGCACACATAGAAAGAGGAAAAAAACGAGGAGAAATAAAGATATTTCTCCTCGTTACGCCTCTCCTGGGAAGGCATAAGATTTTAGCGCATTTCCAGGTTTCCAAGACCTTGTAAATTTGGGAACAATGCAAAATCCATGGGAGTTGCATGGGAACACCCACCGCAATGCCCATGGAATGCATACTCAGTGCAGAGTAGTGCAACACAGCGATTTGTGCTGCATAGCGCTACTCCAGATGTATGAGGCCACTCAGAGCCATGCAAAGTGGCTTTGCATGGCTTCATAAATCTGACTTAGAGGTTTACATTGCGCATGTACAACATGGTGTGGTGCAAACGCGACACAAGACGCCCATAAATATGCCCCCATGTTTCAAAGAATTAAAATAGGAGGTTGAAACCTAATCCATAAGAAAAGAAACTTTTCTTTGACTACCACAATACATTTGAATAATCTAGGAAAACCGGTGATAAACAGGTTTTACCATTTCAATTCCAATCAATCAGAGAAACGGTTCACTTAGAAATATATAGAACCCAACACCAAAGTTTTGCTGTTAGTTACGGTGTAGAGAACACAGAGGACATGACTCACTTTTTTTTTTTTTTAAATAATTTTTATTTTCATCAACAAGAAGGGCACAGTAACATCACAAACATAGCCGGAAGATTCATAGATTGTACATCAAAAGAAAACATAAGAAAAAAAATCATATATATATATACATTTTCTTCTTTTTTCCTCCTCCCTCTCCCTCCCACCTTAAATAAAGCTAAATTATTCCATACAAAGTCATAGGTCTCCATATCGCTTCTAGCTTGACTAAAGAACGAGTACCCCTTGCCTTTGCCAAAGCTACTTCTAATCCATAAGTTTCCCTAACAACAGACCACCAATCCACGAGCAAGGGCGGTGTCGCGGAGACCCATGCTCTTGCAATAGCCAGTCTGGCAGAGGCCATTAAGATCGAAAAGAGGCGTGCACCTGCTGAATTTTCACCATTATACCCCAACAGAATTTCAATGTCAGTAAGTGGATGGTCCAGCCCAATTTTAGATTGCAATAGCTGTTCAACATTTAACCAATAGCCCCTTAATTTTGGGCATTCAATAAACATGTGTATCAGATT
Source organism: Calotriton arnoldi (assembly GCA_963921515.1). Taxonomy (NCBI): domain Eukaryota; kingdom Metazoa; phylum Chordata; class Amphibia; order Caudata; family Salamandridae; genus Calotriton; species Calotriton arnoldi. The sequence goes on along the minus strand of CAWUFW010019023.1, from coordinate 21,356 downwards.
AGCAGCATATAATCCACATTTAGGGCACTTTAGCTTATCCCCCGTTGAGTTACCCTGAGCCCATTTGGCTATCCTAGCCGGGGTATAGTACAACATACATGTGGTCCGTAGTTGCTGGAGTTGTAAACTAACTGAGTGGACCGACTCCTTAACATAGCTGAAAGCTCGTTTAATTGTGCCAGATGAGACCCCTATGCCCAAGGTTTGAGTCCAGCGCTCTGCTAATTTCTCGCTGCCATCTGGTCTAAAGCTACATAAAGATTCATACATAAACCCTATCAGAGATTTAATTTTACTTCCATATAAACATTCCCAAATGTTCAAATCATTATTGCTTTAGCCTCCACATTCGAAGCCAAATAATCTTTAATCTGAAAATATTTAAAGAAAAAATGAGCTGGAAGTTTGTAAATTAAGCGTAAATTCTCAAATGATCGAATTCCCCTATCATCATACACATCCCCTAAACGGGTAATTCCATACTTCGCCCAGGATTTAGCTACTGGATCCTGAAATACCTCAGGTAACAGAGGATTCCCCCATAACGGAAAATTTTCATGGTATATTGGCATTTTACACCTTACAAACATAGCCTTCCAAATATATACAGTATCTCTAACTGTCTTAAATTTTACTCGCTTAAAGTAATTAGGGTCCCTTATTCCATATAGAAATTTATCCCTCTGGTTGCCTAAGATAAAACCAAATACTGAGTCCGTCTGATCCAAGCCAAGCAGGCTACGAAACCGAGTTGCAAATGAAGCCCAAAAATAGATTTTAAAATCTGGGAAGCAGAGACCACCTTGTTCGAATGGGGATTTAAGTAGCTCAATTGCTCTCCTAGGTTTTTAAAACCCCAAATAAAACTACTAAAAATCCCTTCAAGTTTTTAAAAAATATATTAGAAACTTTCAAAGGAATAGACCTGAACAAATATAAAAATTTAGGGAGTATTTTCATTTTTATTAAGTTACATCTGCCCAATAATCCTATGGGGAGCCTATGCCAGATTTTAAGCACTTTAACAGTCTCATTTAAAAGTGGTGTATAGTTTAGATCAATAATCTTATTTATTTTAGCAGTGATCTTCACCCCCAGGTAATTCACAGTAGTAAAAGCCCCAATAATAGAATTTTGAATCCCATCCGTGGTAAGCACTTGGGTTTTATTAACATTCAATTTGTACCCTGAAACATTACCAAACATTCTAGCTTCTTCCTCAATGCTGGTCACTGCGATGCTTGGATTTATTGCATAAACAGCTATATCATCGGCATATGCCGTGATCTTAAGTTTAGATGTCTCCGATTCTAATGGGCTAATAGACATACAGGATTGCAAAGTACATAAGAATGGCTCGATATATAAAGCGAAAAGTAATGGGGACAAGGGGCAACCCTGTCTAGTACCACACAAAATTCGAAATGGCATAGAGCGATTACCCATATAAGACAATTTAGCTTGAGGATTATGGTATAACGCCTTTACGCAGGACCGAAACCGTGGTCCTAGACCGATCTTACCCAGTACGGCCCATAAAAAATCCCACCTAACCCGGTCAAAAGCCTTCTCGGCGTCTAGAAGAATCATCCCGAAATCAACCTTTTCCTTCTCTGCAAAGTCAAATGCTCCGATAGCCATATTGACATGGGCAGTGGTGTCCCTCCCCATGATGTTGCCTTTCAGAAACTAATCCCGACATAAGAGGAACCAGGCGGGACGCCAAGATTTTTGAAAAAATGTTGGCGTCCACGTTTATAAGAGAAATTGGTCGATATGACCCACATTCTGTTGGAAGTTTGCCCTTCTTGAGAAAAAACACAATCTGTGTGATATTCCACGACTCAGGTATCTGCCCACTTTCAGCAACAGATTGTATTACCCTACTAAGTGGAAGGAGCAGGATCTTTTTAAAAGATCTATAGAATTCTAACGGCAACGAGTCGTCTCCTGCAGCCTTCCCCATTGGCAATGCCATTAGGGCTGTCTCCACTTCTTCTACCAAAACAATCTCATCCAGTATAGCAGCTTTCCCCGCTTCTACCATTGGAAGGCAGCTATCGTCAATATAGCGTTGTATCTCATCTGGGTTTGATGCCCACGTAAGTGAATAAAGATGTTTGTAAAACAACAAGAACTGATCTAAGATAGCTGATGATTTAGTATGTAAAGTCCCATCTACAGCCTTTATAATCTTTATCCTAGTTTTGGCCTATGCCTCTGCCGACTGATAAGCCAATACCTGTCCTATATGCTCCCCATATTCATACTTTTCCATACGATATTTACTATAACTAGCTGCTATTTTTTCCCTTATAAACTTCTTAACTAATATTCTTGCATCTATTATTGACAACAGCAAAGTATCCTGGGTCTGCTGATCTTCTTTTTTTTTACTGCTTCCCCATGCAGTTTCTCAATGTTACGTAGAGTACTAAGCATTGCCTCAGTTTCATTTTTACGCTTTTTGTTCTGCTGAAAGATAAATTTTTGTGTAATACCATGAACATATGCTTTCATTGCGTACCAAACAACTAATGGAGATGCCGTCCCTGTATTTATTCTAAAAAATTCTTCCAGGTACTGGACCATATTACCCAAATATTCACTATCCGTCAACAAATATTTGGGAAAAGAGAACAGCCGAAGTTCCTTCTTGTCAGTTTCTACCTGAAAGGATAAGATAATAGGGTTATGATCTGAAGTAACCCGGGGACAAATTTCCATATCTAGCGTTGGAATTATACCATCTGAGACCCAAGCCAAATCTATCCTGGAATAGGATTTATGAGGGGCAGAGTAAAATGTATGGCCCGGAATCTTTGGATATATATGTCTCCATGCATCCTTAACCGATTGGAGTCATGCCAATTCCAATATTGCAGCGCGAGTCTTGCGCATTCTAAGATTGAGGCATTTGCCAGTGGAGTCTATAGCGTAATCTATAACGCAGTTAAAATCCCCCATAATCACTCTTTCGCCTTCCCAATTTAGCAATTCTATAATAAGATATTCAAATATAGCAGGGTCATCCACATTAGGACCATATACAGCACAAGCCACACATTTTTTACCCTCTAGCTCAAACTGAGCTAGTGCCCAACGTCCCCATTGATCAGATTGACTTTTAATCATTCTACAATTGAATCTCTTATCTTTTAGCATGGCCACTCCTTTAATAGATACAGATTGAGTAGTACACGTAATAATATCATACCCTAATTGTTTTAACATGTTTCGGTCCTTATAAGCAAGGTGTGTTTCTGTTAAAAAAACTAATTGAGGCTGATACATCCGAAGTTCTTCTCGGACAAGCTGTCGCTTAGTTTCGCTGTTAAGACCTGCCACGTTCCATGCCATGCACTTAAACCACTTCATAATAGGATTTGTTTTTCCCCTTTTCCCCCTTTCTGTCTTCCAAAAATCCCCTTACTTACTCCAATCTCCTTTATAGTATATTGATCATTAATAGATCGCTTTCTAATCCAAACGGAACAAAAAAGTCTAAGAACCTTCCCCTTACCCTAGATAAACTGTGCCCTAGTGATGATTTTTTTTGCCCCATGTCCCCATCCTCCCCCTTACTCACCCACCCCAGACTCTGGAACCCCCCTCCACCCTATCCCAACAAGAAGGGCACCCCCCTTCTACTAGCTGCCGCTGGATTGGCAGCCCTAAAAGAGTCACAGCCAAAGTAGTCATCCCCACTCCCGGTTATGTTACAACATGTATTGCTTAAAATAGCACTTGTCTTGTCTGGATCGTGCGTAAAACCAAAAAAAAGAGAGAAGAGCCTCAATAACGACAGTTCACCAATATCACCAATATAAAAAAACAGAGAAGAAAAAAAAAAGAAAAAGGCAAGAAAAAGGAGAAAATCACAGAACAAACCAAGGACATCGCCCCAGTCTGAACAAAGCCCCCATTCTACATCTTCTCTACAGTTTCTGCTTGCCACTTAACCAATGCCTGTCGAGCGTCCTTCTCTTCAACAAAAAAAAATATGTGACCATTTTTAAGAACTTTTAAGCGTGCGGGTTCCTGCAGGAAGGCCTGAGCACCAAGAGCTTTGATCGGATCTATGAATTGGCGAAGCTTCCAACGCCTATCCATTGTGGCCCTACTTAAATCTGACCTTACAAAAAAAGTAACTGATTCAATCGTTACTGGAGAATTAGGTCGAGCTATCAATGCTACTGCCTGTCTCAGCAAAAAGTTACCCAGGTAGATCAAAAATGGGCGAGGATACTGGTTCCCCTTATTCCTCTGGACTAATGGCAGTCTATGCACCCTTTGCAGCTGAGAGTCCCAGTCCCAGTCAGAGAGATCAGGGAAGGCTTTCTGAAGGAGTTGGACCATATAGGCCCTTGGGTCTGCCCCTTCCGCGCCCTCTGGAATACCAAAAGCCGTAGATTTTGCCGTTGCTGACGGTTCTCCATATCCTCCAGCTTAACCTGCATATCTGAAATCTGAACCTCATGTTTTTTGGCAAGATCATCAGTAAGTGCCGACAATTCTTCAGTGTCCGCAACTCTCTGCTGCAGCTCTGAGATATCCTTAGTTAGTCCTCCAAATTTATCCGCCATGTCCTGTAGTGCCTGTTGTGTTCTGTTGTTGTCTTCCCGGAGCTGCATATAATGCTGTTGAGCTTCCTGTCGTTGCTCATTTAAGGACTGCAATATTAAGCAGGCAGATGACATAGCAGCTTCTTGTTTGCCTGTGTCTCTGTCCCTTAATAGAGCCGCTCCCTGGGTAGAAAAAAGACCTTCTTCGCTATGACCAGCATTAGAAACCAGAAATGTAGATGTAGATTGTCTCTCATCCATAAGACCCGATTGCAAACCGTCTACTACTATAAGTGCCGGCTGGGCTAACTGAGCCTTCGCTGGATTCGCTGGATTACTCTCGGTAGGGCTACTGCCCGAGATCCGTAATGCCATTGTTTTAACACCCCCCTTTGCTTGTACCCATTTCCAAAGAGGACTGTTGTCTAGAATAGCTTTTCCATATGGTGGTGTTGCACTTTGCCCAGTAAGTAATTTTTTTGCTTTGCTTCTAGGCTTCCCTTTCCCTTTTTTGCCTGAGGCTGATTTAATGGTAGTGACAGTGTCAGTAATGATGTCGGTAGAGCTATCAATAGGAGACTGTACAGGGAGCTCCATTGATTCGTCAATTTCATCAGATGAGCCTGACTGATTTCCTCCATTCTCTTCCTCTATCATTTCATCAATAGCTGCACAGACTTTAGCCCCTAGTTCTGCAACCTCTTCAGCTCTTGAGATAGTCGCCGATGCTTGATGAGCCGGGAGTTGAACAGAAGACGCCATCGCTCCACTCCCTGTAACTATACTGCCATTGATTACTTTATCCACCACAAAAGAAGCTGCCGCTGGGATTGTATCAACGTCAGCAGTGCCAACAGCAACAGTATCGGTATCAGAAACATTAGCAATACTGTCATGGCCTGAGGTCGCTGCAACGAATATCTCCGCGATTTTAACTCCTGATAGTTCTTGTCCAGTTAAGTCCTCTTTTCTCAAGTTACCTGCGAAAAGCTCAGCTGTCTTCCCTGTTTGTAATATACGCGATGCCGGTTTGCCAATAGCCGAACTGAATTTCTCAGCTGCACTCCCACTGTCAAATACGCCCGGGTCCCCCGCAGCAACATTCTTACCGGCACGGGTGCTCCTTGCGGCAGTTTTAGAGGGCGCCATCAGTCGCTCACTCCGAAATGCTGGAAGTCCTACTGGGAGCACTGCAGGAGTGATCACCGGGGTCACAGTGTAAAGCAGACCTGACCAGTCGAACACTGACCGGCCGGTCGATCCCCAGGGAAACAGCAAGGAAGCCCAAGGGTATCGCTCACTCCTCATCCAACAAAGCCGCCACATACGCATTCCCTCTTCTTTTTCCGCTAGTTTTCCACAAGTTTCCGCGGTTTCTCCTTAATCAGCTAATATTCATAGCTAATATTCATAGCTCCATTCCTTCCATCGATGCCATTACTCCACTCATGAGTACGGGGAAGCCTCGGCTGTGTACTCCGTGGCGTCCTCAGTCCGCCATCTTGCCCCCGAGGACCTGACTCACTAAGGTATTTACATGTAGTAAAGTTATGACTGCAGAGTCTCTGCACTCGGGGTGGAATCTCCGCACTGCAGTTCTCAGTGCGGAGATTCCACCCTGAGTCTTGAGACTCCGCAGTTGTAACTTTACTACACGTAAATACCTTTGTGAGTCAGGCGCACAGTGCTTAAGAGCGGCCCTGATACGCGCAGTTCATTCAGGAACTAACCTGTAGCTCGACATGGAAAGGAAAGATTCCCAGCACTTCCAGAATAAATCATTGCCTTACATGGCTACTGATTGCAGTGGCCAGTGGCAACAGTTTGCACTGGCAGTTCATGTGGTGCAAGTCACATTGGTATCTGATTAAAACAGCTATGTCTGGATTTTTATTGCAGAGAGAGAGCAGTAAAAATCAGGTATCACTCCTGGTCACAATAGACTTGGTTTTATAGACTGCAATATTAAGCAGGCAGATGACATAGCAGCTTCTTGTTTGCCTGTGTCTCTGTCCCTTAATAGAGCCGCTCCCTGGGTAACAAACCTGGAGCATGGTGCATATATGGGAGGCAGGGGAGCACTTCCCTTTCATGTAGCTTTTTGCTCATTGTTGCACTCCAGCATGTATTCTTTGGCTCTCCAACTTCATACCAGAAGTGAGGACTCATGTTAGGTAGTCTTCTTATACTCTACTTTATGACCAAAAGCAGAGGGGACAAATCCTCTGCCAGGGCATGCTTTTGTTATCCCATCTGCCATCGAGTTCTTCAGTTTAGAAGCCAACTCTTGATTGTTGAGGCTTTGTCACTGTGTCACATTACAATGAAGACAGATGAGTTCATTGTTCTCATTCACGCTTACTATCTGGCCCATAGCCTAAAACTTCCAATCTCCTTCACGAGATCAGGTGTTCCCTTCCATGGGTCGGCCAGGGAGATGCACTATATCAGACTTTTTCAGCCCTCAACTCATGTCCGAGGGCAGCAAAATACATGGAGAATCAACCTTCTCATATATTAGAGGAAGTTGTATGCAGTAGATGACAAGATGCTGATCCAGCGGGAAGAGGCCAAGGTTGGATATTTTACACACAATAAACTGAATTTTTCAATGGGCCCATATACTTTTTATCCAAATACGATTATTTGCATTCCCCTTGGCCAATTTCCCGCTGGAAGGGTCAAGTTTTTATAATTCACTTAAGTTCAGATTAGTTAATTGCCTGTAACCACAAATCAATTACAGTATCATTTCAATGTCTAACTAATCTCCACAAATCAACACTCTTCCCCTGGTCGATGGACCATTAGTTGAGTTAGTTGATGGTGATATTAACAACTTCTTAACTAAAATTCTTAATGAAATAACCACAGACTCTGAATAATAATAATAATAATAAGTTTATCTAAAATTTCAGTCATTAAGTTGAACTTTCATCATTTACAAGTACACAGTGCAAACTCCTTCTTTCTTTAAGTGGGAGAGAGAACAATCGTATAGCATAATACATTCAATTACACAAGCTCATTCAACAAAATCAAACGCATAAGAGTGGATAGATGTAGAGACAAAAGGCACATTTATAATACTTTTGCAATGAAATACGCACATTTTGGATAGAATGACATTTACCTAATGAGGATAACTGGAAAACCACCCCTCTGGCCAAAGGACAGGTGGGGGTCCCCTGACTTAGGATCAGGAGACAAAGATTATAGGATAGGATTAGGATAGGATTAGGACAGGTCTGATACTTACTAGACTTCACTACAACCCGACGCATCAGGGTGATTCCCTCTCATACACTCTCTCCCTCCTCGATATTCGTCCACAATCTTCCAATCTAATCAGGCAGTAGTCTGGATCTTCCAAGTCTGCTCTCATCTCTCTCTCTCTCTCTCTCTCTCTCTCTCTGTTCAGCTCCCAGCAGCAGTAGTTCCCTCACAGCTCCATCGAATCATCTCTCCATCAGCAGCGTTAATTTACTTAATTCAAGTCTCTCTAGTTATAGTCTTTATTTCTTCATGTCACACCCTCAAGTGTTGCAGATTTACTAAACTACAGAATATGATTGGACGGGGTTAGGGGTGTCTTCATCATACCAGGCTGACGTATTCATTTTTATTAGTAAAACCTATTGTTTGTTAACCCTGCCCCTTCTACTCATTCATATAATTTATTTGAAACATGCATATTTTGTTGCAAATGCCATAATTCATTTAATACAGGCTTCATAGATGACCAATACATCTTGTTCTTTTCCCATCCCTTCTGTCCTTGGAGCTTGGCAGTCATTCAGCTCTCTCTCGGTCACCGGGTCATTTCATGGACTCATTGAGCATGCGCAGCTTTCGCCATTTTCTTTTTTTAAGTCATGGATTAGCAGGCCCAACTGTACACTATTAATAAAAGAATCATAAACAGGTGTTATTTTCTTAAACATGTAATTCTCACTGTTCACCACCCACTTCTACTCTATCCCATGTAATTATTATTACTCTTAGGCAAAAGCGTTAATAGCAGCAGCTTTCTTTTAAATCAAGCAAGCATATGCCGGGCATGCGGTACCTCAAGACCGCGTTCTGGATTTTCTTGCGCATGCGTGAGGTTTTCCCTCTCAAAGCGAGTTAGTCACGTTACTTATGCGTAATTTGGGTTTGCGCAAAACGTTTTTTGCAAGTTAAAGCGGGTTTTAATCGTGCTGCATTTTATTTCTCATAAATTCAAGCATGCGTAGGCTTTTCTCCCCATGTATCTGTGTTTGGTGTATGCTAGTTTCGTCTTATTTACTAATTTAATGATTAGTGAAAGTTAACGGAGGATAAAACTTTTCTCGAATCCTTGCTCCATCAATCCCCCTCTGATGGCATTTTGAGCCATCATAAAAATACCCATCATTACCAAGTGCCAACTTTTATTCATTTAATTTTTAGTATCTTCCTTTCTTTCTTCTAACTCTTCAATTTTCCTTTTCATGCCTACTCCTTTCATTTTATCATATAGACTCCCTTTCATCTCCTCTAATTCGATTTCTTCTCTGTTTCTCTTTCTTCCCATTCTTTTATTCTTTATTTCGGCTCTCATTCTTGCTTTTGTTTTATTCTTGCAACATCTATATGTCATTATCATCATCAGACCTACTATTGTTATAGAACTACAACCCTAAAGTGGAAAACCATCTACCTATAGTGGAAATACTTTACTAAGTCTTTCCCAAACACCGTCAACCTCCAGTTGGGTCAAATCGTCATGAATCTTTGTAATATTCTTAATATATCCCTCAATACCTTTACTTTTGTCTGAGATATATGTACAGTAATGTTGGACTTTCAACATGCCACAGACTCCACCCTCTTTTGCCAATAATATATCAAGTGCAAGTCGATTTTGCAAAACCATTGATCTAATCGCAACCATTTAGGTATTAATCATTAAGAATCCCCCAACAGTATCTGTCGATAGACGATCAACTACTGTTGACAATTTACGTATCTTATGTGAATTCAGTATGACTCCAACTGACGGTATCAGTGCACCAAATATATCACTGATTATTTCTGAGAAACTTGTTATTTTTCTCCGTTTTAGTCCTTGACTTATTACATTCATTTCATTGTTCTTAGTAATGCGGTACACTTTTGGAAATACTATCCCAAGATAACAACTACCATACCATTGTGTTGGCAACCTATAATAGGCATTCTTACCACACACATAATATATTCCTGGAAAGACAGGATCAGTTCCACCTTTTAGTCCCCATCCCCCCATGATTAGGAAGGTGTGTTCACATTCACTAGAACCAATGAAAATATTGTTATAGTCAGTTTTTAGTCTATGTAGACAGAATTTTCCCAACTTTGACAAATCTAGGGACATTGCAGCATGAGTCTCGCCTTTCTTATGGTCCCCTTCCTTATTAGCCCATGGAGGTACATGTGACTTCTGTTCAACAGCCTTCTTTTGAAAATCCTGTCTTCTTTCCTCTACTAAATTTAGAAAATATTTTTCTTCATCTCGCAAAGTACAGGTTAAATTGTTCTTATGCGCATATGTTATGTCTATTGGGTTTGTTGTTAGGAAATACTCACCCATAAATTCTGCATCTTTAGCGCTAAGCACTGGGTTTAGGTTTCTTCTAATAGGAATCTCTGGGAATACTAAATCCATGTTAGAATAATAATACTGCAATTTGCCTGTTTTATAGAACAGACTGGACAGAACACTACATGACACACCATATGTTAAAGGAAGATGGTGATAAGTCACCCCCTCCGAGACAGACGAAGGTAATTTCATGCAAACATAACAATCACTCACGTCCATTGTATCTACATATTCATAAAGAAGTTTAGTAAACACATTTAATGACGAATCCCTATTTGATCTGCCATGTTGATACATGGTCTTGTCTATTTGCTCTAAATTAGTTGTAGTTGTTCCTTTAGTACCTGCATTTAGTTGATCACTTGTATTAGTATTATTTCTATCGTTATTTACCATAAAAATAGATATCACAACTGTTAGCAATAACCACATTAACATTAGTATCATAACACTGCACAAACAACATTTAACACATCTTCGTTTTAAACTAGATTTCGGATGTTCAGTAAGCCCGGGCGTAGTTTGCGTAGTAGCACTTCACGTAGCTACGTGAAGTACAGCTTCAACTACACGTAGCTATGCAAATTGCGTAGTGCGTAGCTGTGTGCTTGACTGCACTGTACAATAATTACCAAAAGCAAACTTGTACAGTGCAAGTTAAGATAAAATAAATATCTCTGTCTTTATATGCTAAAAATGCATATAGTCATTTCACTAAAGTGAAAACAAAAAGTTAACAAGCAGTGAGAGAGGTGATGATTTTGGTATCCTCACTAACTTAGGGAGAGAACCAACAACCAAGCAGATGTCTTGAAAACAAAAAGCACATCTTATTGAACGATTCCTCCTAGGACCACCTCAAGCACAGTTATGGGCAAAAATACAATCCCAACCAAAGGCCCTGCAAAGCATTATGGGACGAGATTAGCAGTGGGCAGTGAATATTATAGTGTCAATATCAAAATAATTCTACAAAGAGCTGCAGTTCAACTAGTCAGTCACTGGGTGTCGTCCCTCAAGAGTGAAATGCAAAAGTATTGAAAACCTTTCATGAAGCTTTTGCATTTGACTCGTGAGGGACGACACCCAGTGACGACTAGTTGAACTGCAACTCTTTGTAGAATTATTTTGATATTGGACACTATAATATTCACTGCCCACTGCTAATCTCGTCCCATAATGCTTTGCAGGGCCTTTGGTTGGGATTGTATTTTTGCCCATAACTGTGCTTGGGGTGGTCCTAGGAGGAAGGACCACCATTGAATCGTTCACATGATATGCTTTTGTGTTCAAGGCATCTGCTTGGTCCTCCCCTAGGTTAGGGGGACTCCAAAATCATCACCTCTCTCATTGCTTGATATTTTATTGTCAACATTCATTTTAGTGAATTGGTTATATGCTTTTTAGCATAAAAAATTGCTTTATCAAAGCATTTGAAGGAGTTTATTATACTCCTGCTACGCTACGTTTATTAGTACAGTTATTCACTCTGCTACGTGCAATTTGCGTAGTGCGTAGTAGCACAAACTTTGCATGCTTCGTGAGCGTAGCAAAGTATTATGCCCAGGGTTAATGTTCAGTCACTTCTGTTTCTATTTAATTTCTAAAATGTATTAATTTCTAAATTTTCTTCTAAATTCTAAGTTTAATTTAAAACTAGAATATATGTATATAATAATCTTTGTGTGATCCCACACTTCAACAGCTTTTCGTCTTTTGCTTTCCCCATTGTCTTTAATTTCTTTTCTTCATCTGGTTCTTTTATTCTCTTCTTTACTTGTTTGTAAAATTTCCACCTTCTGTGTCACAGTCTTTTCTCTTAAGGTGGTCTCAATTTTCTTTCGTCACTTCTTTCATTAGTGACATTTTCTTGTCCTTCGTTTAGATCAAGATTCTCAAAGTCCTCAAGGATAATATAGGTCCATTCAGGAGCCTTATATTTTCTATTTGGAGCTCTCACTCTGGTTGATTTTCGTAAAGATTTTCTTCTTGGGTGTTCTTCTTCAGTTTGACTTGATATTTCGTTTACTTGTTCTAATTCTTTCCCTGTTTTTCTTTTCAAAATATATCTTAGTCCTTTTACTCCACTTGGCCAGTGATCACCCTTTGTGATTCGGTTTGTTTGCACTGCCTTTTCACCTTCTTCGCCAATTTCTAACATTCTTTTATTTTCCTTTTCTCTTAGTTGAGCTTGTTCTGGGCTTTCTAATTTTTGTCTTTCTGTCGATTGAATTTCTTCTTGATCTTTTAGTTCTTCTTTTTCTGATTCCGATTGAGCTTGATCTGAGTTTCCTGCAGCAGATTCTTCTGTTGACTGAATTTGTTCTGAACCTGTCAGTCTCTCATTTTCTTCTTCTTCTGATTGAGCTTGATCTGGATTTTCTGTTTCAATTCATTCTGGTCTTTCAATCTCTTGCTCTTCCTCAGCCTCTACAGCAGTCTCTTGAGACCCAGTATCCAGTGCCCACCCTACTTGACTTGTACTTGGTTGTTCATCATCGATACGTTCTTCAGAGTATGTTTCTCTGATTTCTTTGACTTCACAACTTTCAGCTTCTGGTTCTTTTCTTTGTTCTACCAGTTGCTGCTCTTGTCGATCAGGAGGACTTGGGACTCTTATGGTATGACTGGCATGGATCCAGTTTGGCAAGCCAAAACACTTCACTGCTGTTGTTGTGACCAATATAATTTCAAGCGGTCCTTTCCACCTGGGTTCTAAACACGATTTTCTTGTGTGCTTCTTTATCATAACCCAGTCTCCTGGACACAAATCATGAGCTTGATTCGGCTGTGCTGTGGTTGCATCTTCTCCAACCTGGTGAGACACAAAATGTACCAGATCAGCTAGTCCTTTACAATAGTCCAACACTAGATCATCAGTTATAGTCATCATTTTGTTTCCAGGTACAAATGCTTGTCTCATTGCTCTTCCCATAAGAATTTCATGAGGACTCAAGCCTGTCCGTCTGTCAGGGATGCTTCTAAGGCTCATTAATACAAGGGGCAAAGCATCAGGCCATTTTAGGGAAGTGGATGCACACACCTTTCCTAACCTGGATTTTATTGTACCATTTAACTGCTCAACCACTCCAGATGCTTCTGGTCGATAGGCACAATGTAGTTTCTGCTCAATTTTGAAAGCTGTACAAATTAATCAAATTATCTCATTGTTAAAATGAGGTCCTCTATCTGATTCCAAAGTGACTGGAAATCCGAACCTGGGGATGAGTTCTCTCAGGAGTAGTTTGGCAACTGTGAGACTGTCATTCCTTCTTGTTGGATAAGCTTCCACCCAACGAGAAAACAGACACACAATGACAAGGACATACTTCAGACCCGGCGGCAACTCTATAAAATCAAGCTGCAGTCTTGTAAATGGTCCCTCTGCCTTTCCTATTTTTCCCCAACTGACAAATGTTTTTCTACCTGGGTTCTGCTGTTGACATGTCAAACAGAGCTGGCAGAGACTCTCTGCAATGAGTCTAAACTTGGGATTGTACCATGTCTGCCTAAAGTGTCTAATCATGGCATCCCTCCCAATGTGTGTGGCTCCATGATATACTCTTGCCATTTGTGATAACGTACTGTCTGGCATTATCGGTCTTCCATCTGGACACACCCATATTTCATCATTGGTTCTTCTTGTGCAACCTGTGTTGATCCAGGATTCCTTTTCTTTCACATTTGCCTCATCCTGTAACTGTCTAACTTCATCCCATGTTTCAAAAGCAGAGAAAAACATTAGTTGGCAATTGGTAGTTTCTTTTTCCAACCCTCTGTTCAAAGACATTGTATTTCGAGCACAAAATTGTGCAACTTGGTCAGCATATTTGTTGCCTCATGACACATAATCATTTCCTGACTTATGTGCGGCACACTTGACCACTGCAATTTCCTTTGGCAATTGTAATGCTTCCAACAGTTCTTTGACATTTTTACTGTTTCTGATAGGAGAACCTGAAGAAGTCAGAAATCCCCTTTGCATCCATAATTGACCGAAGTCATGCACAACCCCAAAACCATATTGACTATCCGTGAATATGGTTACTCTCAATTTTTCCCCAATTTTTCAGGCTTTTGTTAAAGCTATCAATTTGGCTATTTTTGCAGACTTAACTCCTTTTAGACAGGATGCTTCTATAATAGCAGATATAGTACATACAGCATAGGCAGCACTCAGTTCTCCATCTTGTTTTCGCAAGCATGACCCATCAACAAACAGTACATAATCGGATTCTCCCAATGGGACATCAAAGATGTCTGGCCTGGGCTTTGTACACATTTCTGTTAGATCCAAACAATCATGATCAACTTCTTCTTTTACTTCTTCACAGAATGGGTCCGGCAACAGGGTTGCTGGATTCACTGTGGTGCATCTCTTATCACGCTTACATTTTCAGCATCTAGGATCACTCTTTCATACTTAGTCAGCCGACTAGGGGTCAAGTGCTGAGTTCGAGTCCTTGTTAAAAGAATCTCGACAGAATGTGGCACATATACTTTCAAGGGATGTCCCATAACAATAGACTCACTCTGCGCCAGACTCACACAAGTAGCAGCTACTGCTTTTAAGCAGCCAGGCAATGCTGAGGCCACAGAGTCCAGAGTGGCAGAAAAGTATGCCACTGGACGTCGCATCAATCCATGTCTTTGGGTTAACACTGAAAGCGCACATCCTTCCCTCTCACAGCAGAACAAAGCAAATTCTTTTGTATAATCAGGCATTCCTAATGCTGGTACTTGACACAAACAATCCTTCAGTTTTATGAATGCACCCTCGCTTTCAACATCCCATTCAATCGGATCCATCACATCTTTTCGTGTCAATTTTATTAGAGGTTTTGCAAGCAATGAAAATCCACTGATCCACTGACGACAGTATCCAATCACTCCCAAAAACATTGGTACTTCTTTCTTATTTTTAGACAGATTCATCTGTTGAATCACTTTTATTCTCTCTGGTGTCACTTTTCTAACTCCCTTTTCTATCTTGTGTCCCAAATATCTGTGACGTCAGTATGACTCCTGCTACTGCCCCTCCCTTCACAAGGTAATACAGCAATGTATTTTCTAAACTTTCTTAATAAATCTTATGTTAGTAACAACGTAAAAACAGCGCTACTCTGTCTGCTCCGCTAATTCAAAGATAGTTTATTCACTTGCTTCAAAGAGAAAGTACTTCCTTGCACTGCGAGTAAAAACCACTGTTTACCCTTCACTTAAGCTCGGGGAGGACCTATTACTCCTCTGGGGATACTCCTCCTTCGGGTAAGGCCAAAGTTGCACAGGTGGACCCTTCACTATCACTCACTCTCGGCTTTTATATGATATAGTCCCTAATATAACACCTACAGCCCTCCGTAGCTATTAGGTATTATGACAACAGACGAGTAACCTTCTGCAGTGTGATTTCCTTACCACACTTTTCAAAATTCAATTCCCGGGATTCCCAGGTATGTCTGTACCTGTACTTCCAGACAACATAGAACAGGACACTAACTTTTCATGTTAAGAACATATAGTCAATAATCAATAATCAATAATCACCAAACTAATCAATAATAGCCATAACTCTGCTACCAGAAAAACTGATCCAGCGCGAAGAGGCCAAGGTTGGATATTCTACACACAATAAACTGAATTTTTCAATGGGCCCATATACTTTTTATCCAAATACGATCATTTGCATTCCCCTTGGCCAATTTCCCGCTGGAAGGGTCAGGTTTTTATAATTCACTTAAGTTCAGATTAGTTAATTTCCTGTAACCACAAATCAATTACAGCATCATTTCAATGTCTAACTAATCTTCACGAATCAACACTCTTCCTCTGGTCGATGGACCATTAGTTGAGTTAGTTGATGGTGATATTAACAACTTTTTAACTAAAATTCTTAATGAAATAACCACAGACTCTGAATAATAATAATAAGTTTATCTAAAATTTCAGTCATTAAGTTGAACGCTCATCAATTACAAGTACACAGTGCAAACTCCTTCTTTCTTTAAGTGTTTTTTTTTAAGGAATCCAGAAGGGACAGTTGGTGTGATGCAATGCATCATTCCTGAGATTCACAAGCGTTGGTAAGACCTGAGGCCAGGTACCCGAGAAATTCTAGCAGCTAGGAGGAGTGAAGAGGAGCAACTTGCACTGGAGGTGGATCTTCCACTGAACCACCACTTACCCCCATGGAGGAGAAGATCGAAACAACTTTCATTTTATATGCACTGACAGGAGTCAGTACAATAGATACTTCTGCACAATGTTCCACAGTTACAGGTCTGAAACATTTATTAAGCCATGAAGGCCAACCTTACAGACACCCTGTTGATAACTGTAGAGCTCTCAGGTTTTCTGGGTGAAGGTATAAGTAGCTCATCCAGCCTTGTTCTTTGCATTCTGGGACATGTAGTCCTGAATTTTTAATGTGAGAAACGTGTCGACAAGTCCAACATGGCAAAGTAGCTACCAGGTTCTTGATGACTTACTCATGTATGTACCTGGGAAACTTGGACCTTTGTATGTACATGTGTGGGTGTAGATAATTATTGTTCTCAAAAAGTACCTAACCAACAAAGGGCCCAGAAAATCAAGGCATTGTATGACTTGGAGTTTCCAGATTTACATGATTAGAACAATGGCATAAGTGCACCGAACCCAAAGTGTGTGCAGTGAGTGTACTTATTCAGATATGTTCCATTCTTATCCCATTTTTATTGCTATTTGAAAACATTAGAAGTCACACTGATTTTTTTTTGCTCATAATGCATTGTGCCTGTTTTGCTTTAGCCTAATTATGAGAATGCATTATAGTTGCATTAGTGATGGATATTGCCTGCAAACAATGTCGGGGCATATCAGCAAGGCGGCGCTATGAAATTATCGCCGCTTTTGCGTCCGTTTTCGGGCGAAAAGCGGCGATAATTTCATCGCTGTATCAGCAAAGACACGCTATCGCGTGTTTTGCTGATTTAGCGCCTCACAACAACGCCCAGCTTTGCATCTCTAATGAGATGCAAAGTGGGCGTTCCGTGCCAAAATAACTGGAGAAATGTCGCTAACCGACATTTCTCCAATTATCAAGCTGCACGCAAACAAGCAGAGCGATAAGAAAAGTAGCGATAACCACAGTTATCGCTACTTTCCTTACGCCTGCTTGTAATCTGATTTAGCCATGTAATCCAATGGGAGGTGGATTACATGGCTAAAACCACCCTGCCCTATCAGCAAGGTATCGCTGGTCGCAGTGCGATTATCGCTGGATTTCCAGCGATAATCACACTGTTTTCCAGCTAACGCATGGATTCCTATCGCTTGGGAGATAAGCGTTGCTGATAGCACGCTATCTCCACGATAGAATCCAGCGTTAGCCTGCGATAATTATCCTCACGCTAAAAGCGCTGAGTGATAATTATCGCAGGCCCTTGCTGATATGCCCCATAATTACAGACAAGTGTACCAATCTTTAGCATTTAAAAGATATCTTTAATGGTGTTCCTGCAAACCTACTTACAAATCCAACAAAAGGGAAGTGTGTGTGTATGTTTTTCAAAGACTCCCCACGCACTATCTCACAATAATCCATATACAGAACCTGGTATCCGAGTACAGGGAGCAATGCAGCATATAAATGTCGGAGTTATTTACAAAATATCAACTTCTGCGGCGCACATAGCACAAACAAGAAGGTTTTTTATTCAGTGCTTGTAGTTTGAATAAAAAATTAGTTATCCTGGTAGATGTTAACCCAGCTACAAATGCTAACCTCAACAGCAATATTATTGGAGCAAAATAAAGACAGATAGGATCAAATTGCCAAATGGAATGCAAAAAAGAGTTGTTTCAAAACACTTTGGGGGAACTGCTGATGGCATCTTATCAATTGTGAATCATATTTTTGATGACATATGATTTTAATGTTTGTGACGTATTAGCAGCAGTTCACATAAGGAACCATATTGCCATCGACTAAAATAAATTAAATAAATAAAAAAGTTTCTAATTGACTACGGTCGAGTAGGGGAGTGAAATAATAGGCCTACTTTGTTGGCATCGAACCATAGTCATGGTTATCATGACATTAAAAGACGAGCTTAGGATAAATTCTAACACATTACCGCAAACTTCATTAATAGTACTTGTTTTGGACCAGAGGGTTTCTATAAATAGACTAATTGTCAATAAAAGACAAAAGTTCAGACTCACCAAAATAAAGTTTCGCATTTACATTGCTCATAAATGATTTTTTTTCCAGTTCACAGAAAAAAGCGTTAATAATTCTACATGTGCGAAGCAATTCGAAAGTCCATCAACAATTTGTGCATGCAAACCACGAATGCCTAGAATTATATTCATAGATATACATTTTCAAAAATCTACAATCACAAATGTACATGGGCCTTACATAATGAATGTAAAACAAATGTATGTACCTTGTATCTCACATACACTACATAATTGTGCATAGCTGTTAGATTTGTCAGCCCTAGGGTGGTCTTATCCCAAACGTCTTGGCTTCTTCCCTCCTGCTTTGCTGTATTCGTTTTTGTTGGCCGTAGGATGGGTAGAGGTAGGTCACTCCAGACTTTGGGAGTAAGGTAGGAGAAGGCTCAGCCTCTGGATCTGGTTGTGCGTATGTGGAGGTTGTGTGTAAGTATGAGCCCTGCCGAGCGGAGGAGTTGGGTTGGTATATGAAACTTAATGCGACTGTTGAAATAGATAGAGACAAATTTTGTGCTAGGCTTTGTAAGTATGCATGAGGAGTATGAAGAGAGCCCGTTTGTGGATGAGGAGCCAGAGGCAGTGTTAGAGGAGCGGAGGGCATGGGTGTAGGGATAGGGGAGTCTGAGTGTGAGTCTAACAGCTGAATTCTGCATGACCGGGAGTTTTCTGGTCTGTTATGTCTTGACTCCTATGTAGAGCACCTTGCCATAGTACAACTTGCTGGTAATGAGGGCATGGGTGACAGTTTGTGAGTGTTGAAGGGAAGCCACTTGAAATTCTTCTCGAGTATCTTGGCACATATTTATCAAGGTTTTGCATCACCCTTTTGGCACACAAGTGGATGCAAGCGTAGCGCAAAAGCTATATGAGACTTATGAAGTCACGCAAGGCCACTTTGCGTTGCCCTGAGTGGCTTGATAAATGTAGAGTAATGCAAGGCAGCACAAATTGCTGCCTTGCATTACTCTGCGGCCAGGAGGCGTGCCATGGGTGGAGTGTGGGTACGCTATATCTTCATCCAACATGGACTCGTGCCAGTCCTAGACATTGCTTCAGTTTACTAGGAGGAAAAGGACTGTATCTTCCTTCTTTTCAACCCTCTTCCTACCTTTTGAGAGGATGGGTTGGGATTTCTGACTCTTGCTGGCTCATCCATGTTATGAAAAGGGTGGTATCAGAGGAGGAGAAATGGAAATGTCATAGTAAGGAATGGTCACTCCCTATGCCTAGGGCAGTGAAGCACTACACCGAGGCATTATTAAATCACTACACTGAGGCATTATTAAATCACTACACTGAGGCATTATTAAATCTTAAATGGGCTGTAATGATATTTGCTAATGGTGAATGGAAGACAGGTAGGCTTTTCAAGGGGAGGAAGGGAGGGCCATACCAGGGCGTTACCTGTACATTAACAGTGATAGTGTTAAAAAAAATTGAAACATCAGTCAATTACCGAATGCTGCAAGCACACTCCAGTAAAGCTTTTTTCTGATTGAAGGCAGTTGTGTAGGTAATTAGGTGGGTGGTGCCCCAACGCCAATATGAAGCAACTGGCAATCCGTAAGTGCTCCTTTTGTAGAGCCCATTGCGTATTGCAGCATGCCACCTAGGCGGGCGAGGGTCTGTGTATCCTAAAAAATAGATTTTGGGGGATTTAAAAACAAAAGCCAGGATTTGCTTTGGATAGTATTCCCAAAGTAGTGCCAGTTGTGCTATACACTGTTTTAAATTACTTTGCGTCAAGGGGCTGTTCCATGTGCAGTGCATGGGCATTCCCATGCAACCACCCATGGGGTTTGACACATCAAATCCTTATCTGCAAACATTGGCAGACCGGGATTTGTGCCAACATTTTATGCCTCCTTGAGGCAGGCATGAGGAGGAGAAATATTTTCATATCTCCTCGTTTTTCCAAATGTGCATGTGTACTGCATTGCACAGCACATATGAGGAGTGGGAAAAGTCTTAAAGCACATGTTTTGTTACTGGAAGACACCCCTTGCAGTGCAAAATCTATGTCAAGCAAACGCATACACCCTTGCACTATGGCACAAGGGTGTGTGCCTGGGTGCATGGCTGCCAAAAGTGCGCCAGGCCTTGGGGGAGAGAAAAGGATGCACTATATCGGAGAAGATATGACACTTATTTCTTCCTTTGTTGCCTTGCCTCAAAGAATAATACATCTAGGCCTAATTGTCTAAGACTCTCGGCATGCACTTTTACATACTAAGGGCGCTAATACATAAGTGTGTGTGCCTATTATCGGAGCTAGATGAACACCACCAGCTATAGTTTTAGAAATATAGCTCACAGGTTTATCTCTGCCACCAAAATGAAATACAAAGCAAACCCATATGACAAACTGCAAGGACCACTTCTAACAAAGGTCAGGATGACCTTGCTCTGTTACTATGTCACAAAGACTATGGTGTTTGGAGGCACAAAGGATAAGCGACTTTTATTCCTAGGTCCTCCGTCCCTGGAAACGTCACCATCTCCAACACAAAAAAATAGTTATTTTGCGGTAATTATTGACTCAGAATAAGGCCAATTATAAAGTGCCTTCGGGGGCAATTTTGTGCTGTGAGATTTTCCCATTTTCGTCTTGTTTTACTATTTAATGACAGTTCAGCAGCGCAATCAGCCTTTTAATTGTGACTCGAGACATATAAAATCAGCAGAAATGACATTTGCACCCTGTTTCACATTAGGAGTCCTTTACAAATCACGCTCGGTCCTGGTGTTTTCAGTACACAAATTTCTTCAGGTATTAATCACGAGAAATGTACGTAACCAATGCAGTGTAGAAACGAATGTGGAATGACGTGATTTTTTCCCGGTCACAATGACCTTTCCTGCACATTGTTCCCCATTTCGACTTCGAAAACTCTGACACCGACAATGAAATTGTCTGGTGAAATACCATGACAGTTCAATGCTAGTAATTCCTCGGATAA